>JAOXYF010000007.1:5535027-5565980 GCA_028565775.1 Sternarchorhynchus goeldii | reverse complement strand
ATATATAAAAAAAAGTGTCATGGGAAACCCCAAATAGCCTTTGAAGATCAAAGTTCCAGATGCTCTGTTCTGCACCAGTCACGATGGTAATAGACCACAGCTTACCTATGATAAACATCCTCTTCCTGTACTGCATAAAGGCCTCTCTCCACCACTTCCTTTGCAAAAAGCTTCTCTTTAGCATAGTGAGAGCTCATCTCAGCAGCAAGGGTCTCATATGGGTCCTCTTTATGGTTCACTATACGCCCAAAATACACACTTGCACTCTTAACGTAAAGAGGCAATACCTTTTGACACAGAAGGGGGAAAAAAGCAGTTTTATGCATTTAAAAACTGCTAAAAACCTCTCAACTCTCTACAGAATTAAAAGGTAGGTAACTCGACGAGTATGAGTACTGGATTCCTTTAAAAATTACTCTGGAAGAGCAAAACAATAACATTCTTGCTTTTCTGCCTCGTTACTCACTTTTCACTTGTAGCAAATCTTCAGAAATAGATCAATGAACATAAAATGAGCCCAGTGAAAGATAACCTCACTTAGGGAAACTCACCAGGACAGACCCACACACTGGGTGCAGGGGGCGGTCAATAGTTTTGTTGACTGCATGTCTGTCCGGACAAACTGTACTGTCCCTGTATGGGGCCGAAGCAGAGGGGGACCAAGTGAAAATTCGCACATACTAAACTCCATGGAAAGTGCACAAGAATGAGCTGTAGGCCTGGTCTGAGTACAGGACTGTGGAGAGTAAGTGAAGTTAAGATACTGTCACTGGACAGTGTTGCACTGGCATTGTAGTCCAGCACACCATACGGTTAAAATGTAATTAATTTAAAGGCATTTATGTCTGCTCTTAGTAAACTATCAGAACTGCAGCTGTTTGAACACCTCATCTCCACATCACAGGCTTCTGCATAGAGGCAACATACAAAATGCAACATAAGGGCAAATCTCAACCGAGACTTGTAAGGCAACCATATACCGTGCTTTCCTTGTTTACTCCAGGGGTTTATTATATTCAGTCTTATCAGGTGTTCAGTGTGCAGTGAGCACCTGCAAAATTCACTTTATTCAGAAAATGTATTTTCCTCTTGATGGTAATCATGTACGCTAGAGCCTTGTGTGCCAGTGCCAAGTGCACCAGCTGAGCAAGAAACAACTGAACACCAGGATGTCCAACTATGGGAGGCCCAATAAATGGGAAGACTTTGTACGTATCGCAATGCTTTTTATACAAAGTAGGCATGTGTGAGGTCTGGAGTAAAGCAGACATTTCACGGGCAGCATGTTGGTAAAGCTGTCGGGACCTGCAGAAGCCCAGGCTCTTCAGGCGGTTGCAGAGGGCTCGGTCGGTCTTGTTTTCCTCTCTGGCCTGCTGGACCCCCTGAGCGAAGTGCAGGAGTTCGGTGGGCAGCAGCGCTCCCGCGCGCCTCAGGTAGCGCAACACTCCGGACACGTGACTAGCGTTCCGCTCTGACAGCAACACCACCGAGCGCAACACAGGAGAGGAGTCTGCGCCGCCATCCGAACACTGCAGCTCACAGCACATACAAACACTTTGTTGATTGGGTTCCCCCCCCCCCTCTTTTTTTTAGGATACAAGGTTATGCCCGTTTACAAAATGCTAATTTGGTCCTATGAGTGTGGGTCTAAAAGGTTAAATATTATTCAGATTTCAGGCAACAAAAGGCAGGATAACGTTACTACCTTTTCAGAGAGATTCCGATAGTTGTCCGACATGCAGAACAGCCGGTTCCCAAACAGTTTAGGTGAACTTGGGAACCCATAATGCACCACACATGTGGCATCCCTGATACCAAGAGCCTTCATACAGTCATTGGTGGTCACTGAGGGAAGAAGGCACAGAAATAAAATGAAAAACGGAGAGACTCTTGCATGCAGGAATGACATTTTATGATGTGCTTCAAGAGGTCACTGTACACCCCTACCTAAGATAACCTGGGTGCCTGGACCGATGTCTTTGTTCCAGTGCTCAACCACAAAGTCAAACTGGTAGGTAAGACCCTCATGGACTTTCAGAGAGAATGCAGCAGTGTGACTCACAGCCTGGCACACATGTTACAGGTTAGCTACAGGGTAGGTGCTGTCAAGTGTTTTCCTCAAAAAGCGTTTCTGCACGTTTAACAACAGTTTCTGTAAAATTCAGGCATCTAAAAAGAAAATACAGTGATAAAAAAAATGACCTACAACAGACTGGGTTCAAAATCATTCTAAATAGCCACAATCATTATAAGCACCAGGATAATTTCATGTTCTTGGATAACTGAATTATGAATATTTTAAGTAAATGAAAATATTTAACACTGGTACTGCTCTCTTAGCCCCAGAAGTAACAACATGGCTGTACTAGCTTCAGTTACATGCATTCCTATGCCTGAGTGGAAGGAGGCATGAATTAGACTTCATTCATGAGGATCAGAATTGAAGTGATGCCTAAAGTGCATATTCAGCACTATACAACATACACCATATAAACCACTACACAAGTGGATCCAACTCCAGGAAATAACGACCCGAAGACAAGCAACGCATTACTAAACATCTAACATCCAAACAAGAACAGTGAAGAACATAGTTCCAGGAGAGTTACGACAACATATTTTTGAAAAAAGAAACAAACTAGACTGCATGAACAAACCAACTCTATCAGCTTTAGAGCAGAGATATTCAATGTGCAGTAAAGTGGTGTTTAAATCAGAAGATTCACCAAGCTGTTGGCTTGTGCGTCACATGGTTTCTCTGTACCTTATAGACATGCTCAACCTCCTCTACCGAGTTGGTGATGATGAGGGTTTTTTGGGGAACAGAAGGGTTAAAATCCAAAGAACTGAGCAACACAGACGTCTTATTGCAGTCCAAACACAACAGGACCATCTATGGATAAGAAACAGGAACACATACCCCCATACTCTTTTCATTAATGTATATATTTAAGCATATTTATATGTATTTTAAAATGTTAGCATTTGATCCTTCATCATACCTTCATTCATTATGTTTATACAAAGATGGCACCGGTCCAATACCACATATCAGATATTGGGCCAATATAAGCAAAAAAAAATGCTACATCAGACACTGGGAGAAAAATCTTTAAGGAAATCAATCTGATGTGTTGTAGTACAGCCTGAAAACAGCAGAGCAGTGCACTGCAGGTTACGTGAAAACAGCTGGGGTCGTTTGAAAACGGTTCTGACAATTTATACAATTCCTTCCCATTAAAGATTAGAACTATTGGACTGGATTGGGATGGATGGATTTACTGATCCCAGAGAGAAATCATGTTCATTCAGTTACATTCACATGCAGTTATCCATGCACTCACCATCGTTTATTATGTTCAAACCACGAGACAAGGTGGAAGAGCTGCAGAGTTTGGCATCTTGAAATTGTTATCAGATTACAGTTCTATTTGGTTTAAGCAATGGATGAGTGAAGAGAGACTCATAAAGGCAGCCTTTTGAATAGCACCAGTGTTTGTTTTTTTAAATAAAAAATAAATAAATAAAATAAAAAGATTGGTATCGATATTGGGCAACATTCAGATACAAGACATCAGCACTGAATCAAAAAGACAAAAAAATAGCACTGTGCCATCTTTAGTTATTAGCGTATTTGTGCAGGCTGCAAGAATAAGAATATTCGACTAGAATTTTATCAATTTAGCACACAATCACTACAACATATTTAAAGCAAAAGTTAAAATCTCAATAAAGGCTCTAGAACATCCTTAAAGAGGGAATTTCCAGCTTATCATGGCTCACATGTTTTGTTTCTCTGTGGTGTCTGGCCCAGGCAGGCAGGACTAACCTGATGGACCCCGCCGTACAGTGCTGCTTCTTTGGTCACAGTCACGATGATGGACGGGTTGAGCATGTGCTCCTGGACCATGCCCTCTAGTGCCTGGCTCCAACGGCCACCTACTGCCACGATCTGCCGTGGACATGCGCCTCTCTCCTCTCTGGACACCACTTTCTTGAAATGTTCTAAAATGGATGCCATCTTCAGAGAAAGGAAATCAATGCAAGAGTTATTTAAGCACCTTGTGTTTAGTTATTGAAGTCATTTCTTCTCCCTTCCACACCTGGTCAGGTGCACGTGAGTAGAGCTCATGAGCCTCGTCCAGAACCAGGTGACAAAGCCTCAAGAACAGGAAGCAGTGTACCTCCAGCATCCTGACCAGGCTAAATGGGGTGGTTACCAGCAACAGACCTGAACACACAACAGTCAGGGTTTCATTAAGTCTGACCTCAAGGTTAGTCACCCAGATTTCCTTGCATCCTAGCTATCTCACTTTCAATCTGCAGGTATACTTTTGCATCTCAAACCGCTGCTTTGTCAGCTGTGGAACAAACCAAACAAAAGGGACTCACAGTTGTTCTGGATCTTGGCCTGCTTGGCTTCATCCTTGCCCAGCCCGAGGAGCACAGCAGCAGGGTGGAGATTCCCAGTCGCCTGGCTCTGCTCCAGCAGGTCCAGTACATACTGCACCTTCTCCCACCCTGGACACAGGATGACCGCTACAGGCTAAAAGAGGAAGAGGATGAACAATCAAAGTGGAGAAGATGGACAAATCCCAAACTACTGAAACCTACTCAACTGGCATAAAAACAGCTACTGGAGCAATACTGGGTATTGGAAAACATAATTCAGTACAAGCATGTAATGTTAAGACAGAGAGAGTATAAAAAAGTGACTGTCCTTCACAACATATATTGTAATGTTTCCACAATTAAGCGAGATCGGAGGCAGAGCCGAAGGAAAGAGGTCAGTAGGGAGATGAGGCTGAAGGGAGCGGTCCTCACCCCGGCGTGCGTTGTGAAGGTGCTGAACACAGACGTGAGCTGGAGTTGAGCCAGCAGGGGGGGCAGGTAAGAGAGAGGATCGTCTCCGGCTGGGCTCACTAACAGCGTGTCACAACCCCTTGCCACAGGAGGCCAGCAGTAGCTCTCAGCCTGGCTCAGCCCTCTGTAATTCCTCCTCAGCAGAAACTAACCACAGGGAAAGGCACCGTTTTTGTGTTTGTTTTTTTTTTAATTAAATCAACACAATATTCAATAGCACTTCAAATTTCTGTTTACTTTAGTTCCTCAGTTTGGAATGAAGGTCAAAGTAACTGTAGAGGATTGAGAGGGATAAGTAAAGTTCAGATTTAAACCATGCGAGAGCTGTGCTCCAGGGCCGGGATGGTGATCACCTCGCGGAAGTGCGCAGTGATGGGTGCGCGGCTCAGGCTACTGCAGGGGCTGACGGGGATCACCGAATGCACCAACACACCCCCATGGCATGTGCTGCCCACCACCTGCACACAGGACATACCCACAGTTAGCCCACTGCAGCAGGGGCTCCTGCAGCTCAGAAGAGGAACACTGAGAAGAACTGGAACTACATGTCATCCAAGGTAGATAATTAATAAGCACTTACATCGTCATCAAGATGCTCCAATTCTGGATTTAATGGATCTGGGTTCAACAGCTGTAGCAATCTGCACAGAAACAGAGGTAAATTTATGATCAGACTGCAAAACAATAAGACACGAAGACTGAAGGAATGAGACGATGTAATCCACCTAGCACAGGCAAGCTGGTCCGTTACATTTGGCTTTTGACAGGAAGCTGGTTCTTGTTGCTCTGCAGTGGTGTCAGGCATGTCACTTGGACCACTGTTTTACACACACACACAGAGAAAGGTAAAGGTTGCAGTTAAGCATTTAAGAATAATTTAAAGTATTTAGAAATACAACATTATTTGCACAACAGACTATAAATGTACACTTAAGTTTGCCAATTTTTTTTTCTTTGCGAGTTTGTTACCTCAGGTCAAAGCCATTCTGTTCACTGGAATTCACAAGTTGTGCCATGTCGAGACTGTAGGAGGAAGTTACAATATACTCTTTCCATATAGCTTCTTTGTGCTGAAGGACACACACACACACACACACCAAACACAGGTGATGTGCTATACCCCTACCAGACAACAGAATCTTCCTCAGGGTGTGGAACCAGGTGGATATCATGTTTCTCTGCTGTTTCATCAGAAAGGCTCTGGTTTTGCTCGTCTTCATCAGGCTGAAAATAGTTTGAGCAAACATTAAAAGTAAAAAAAAAAAACGATTTGAAATACAATCTCTTCTGATGGCCAAGGACATCAATAGACATGGTGGACTTACTTTACAAATTACATTTGAATGTGAGAATGGATTCAGAAACTTCAAGAATCTGTTGAGAGTGAAACATAAAACCTCTGTGGGTTAAAAAAAAAAATCTAAACAAACAAAACTACTTATTTTGAAGTACAATGGAAACTCTACTACCTGACCAAGCTCAGCTTTTGAGACAACTGCTCTGCAAGGCTGCTCTCTGTATCCTCTATTTGTTCTAAACTACTGAATGAGAAAAATCGCTCAATAAAGAGGATGGGGGGAAAAAAAACATTATACGTATGTTAAGAAAATTGTGCAGAACATTGTATATGCCTACTCTGCCTCTTGGAATGATGGTTAGGTCTTTAACATTTAAAAACGTGGACATTTAAACTTCATTTTAACAATACTGGGGGATAGAAGTAACATAACTTAAATAAAACCAAATGTCTTCAAAAAGCAATGGAGATGGAAATGTCATGGTTTGGAGCTGCTTTTCTGCAACAGGACCTGTCAAGCTCTCCATCACAGACTCCACTGTGAATTCCTCAGAGGGTGTTTGAGGAATGCACGAGATCTGTCCAAAAACTGAAGCTGAACCCCAGCGTGCTCTAACCTTTTCTTCAGTGAGAACTGGCTTTTTTTTCTTTTTAATTGTTTTTGCTGAGGTGATGCAATTGCACCACCTTTATTTATAGATAGTTTGAAAGATCAACTATGTCCATATTTTTCCATATAAATATTTAATGGGGTGTCCTAATTTTCACATGACTATATATGGAGTTCTGCACAAATAAGCAAGTTTCATATGTGTATGAGCAGTCTTTCAAATAATTTAAGTGTAATTAAACATGCACAAAACCTCACCAAGTCTTGCTTTTCTTTAACTCCAAGCTGCTGGTAGATCCATCTGCCTCAGATACTCCATTAAAAAGCCCGTGGTCCTGTAGCTAAAAACATCAGCATCACAACACAGACCCAATCTTAAGCAACCCAGTGAGGACACGATTTGTTCAGTGCACTAGAGTTGCAGAGCTGAAGCCGAAGCACCTACAGAGGATGTTCCAACAGGACTAAGCACTTTTAGTGATTCAGGAGATTTGTCTTGAGATGTTACATTTGTCTCGAGATGTTCCAACTGCTCAAAAGCCAGTTGACCTGCGGGAAAGGTAGTGATTAGGAAAAATGCAAACAGTAACATACCAGGATCCAGTAGTGTTTGACCAGGTGAAGCAGTTCTTACGTGACGGGGACTTCGCATTCTCACTCTTCCTGGTGAGGAAGTGTGAAGGAGGCCTGACCGTACAGCAGCCATTCATTTCTAGGATCTGATGGGGACTGGAGAAGATGTCCCAGGCCAGGCTAAGGGGAGAGTGATCAACAGAGCCACCCTGCTCTTCTCTGACCATGGCCTTCCCACTGGAGAAACAGGCAAACTTCTTCACCACCAAATCATCGTTTACACAGATCTGGAAGGGTGATAGGAAAAACTAAGTATATTTAGAGATTAGTTAAAATGGTTGAAATTTCATTGAAACACCCATTACATGTTAAACATATGGCAATAGCACTAAACATTTATTGTCTTAAGTCACACCCCTATCCATAGCTGGAAAACCATTTTAATGCAGAACACAATTAATATACACATGGGCTCCATTCAGTCCCCTGGTTGTGAGTCTAACACAGGGTTTTTTGTGTTTTTCTCCCCTCACTAGCTCTCCATGGGGCTTCTCAGCAGGGATGGAAAATCATGGATCAGTATAATGAAATGTGTCCACAAATTACCGGTTGTACCTTTTTTCCAACTGCCAAGAACATAGCAGTAGTAGCACCTTCACTATCTAAGGGAGATTGTCTTAAATGCATAAAAGGTATAGTGACCTACATTTAAAATCTGAAAATGATTAGAATTCTCTTTTAAGTTCTCAAGAAATCTGTTTTGGGCTTTCTGATTTAAAAAAAAAAAAAAAACAACACACAATTCCAAATGAATTTCAATAAGCAAATTCATTTCTCAACTGCTTTAAAGTAATAGCAATAATTACCTTCACATTCCTGATGGTTAAATAGAGCTCAATAGCTGTACAATTCGCACGAGTTTCACAAAGAACAGCCTCAGCCAGAGTAGATGCTATAAACATGGAGAATGACTATTTCAGAGTGATTATGGAAATCTGTGCAGTCTTGCACAGGGGACAAGCTTACGCAAACATGTCCAAATTAAGCTATTACCTTGGAGAAGGTTGTGCAGGTATTTTGTAGCAGAGCTGTCCCATTGTAGTGAAGGACTGCCAAAGATGACACCAATGAGATGGCAAAATGACCAACAAACCAAGTAATATCAAATTTCACAGTAATCTGTACATAGCCAGGTTGCATTAAACGTGAAATGCTTAGAACAAACAGGAAGCTTCTGATTGTGTGTGCTATGAGAAGTCTTACACAAGCTGCGCTGTCTCATGGCAGATGGACACCTCGAGTCTCAGAGGGTGGATCCTAGCTAACTGAAACCTTTGCATCCGAAAAGGCAGCAGCAGGAACTTATCAAGGGGAGCTCTCACACTGCAGGAAACAGGACTGAATGGATGGAATGTCCAACAAGGATCTAACAAGAACTGCAGGGACCCATCAAGGACCCTGAATGAATATTACCAAGTCTTCCGGATTCCAATTAACAGATTAAGCTTTCGTTTAATCAGATTAAGTATCGGCAAATGTCTCTTGTACTACTGCTCAATTCAAATAATTTTTGTGGGTACCATCACGTGTAACAAATTGTCACTAATGAATATTTGAAGAGGCCATTGTTAACTGCACATACTCCTCCGTTCTGACAACAACCCGTTCTCCGTGATCCACTAAGAAGCACATGGCTCGACTCTTCACTGATCCCAGAAACAGAGACTCCACAGTGGCCCTGCACCAGTTTTTCATGTCTGGGCAAAATACCACACACACCTGCTAAGACACAAACACAGCAGAGCTGCATGGGCTTAAGAGATTTCAGGTAATACAGCAGAGAAGCTTGGAAAACAAACTAAATTTAAATTAAATAAAAAAAAAAAAAGGGGGTCTCGCCTGTACTTTACCTGTCCCTCCTCCAGTGTACCTGGTTTTACTTTCTGCACATCCAGGTCAACCTCATGATAGAAGAGGTTCATTTTAACCTGTAGATCATCATACTCTTGAGGACTCTCACCGTGCAAACCAGGTCCTTTCAAGACCCTTCCCCACAGACACCCCGGATCCTCAACCTTACAGAAAAGCAAAATGGTACATTTCTACACACATTCTCTGCATATCATCACAATTCACCTTATATGTTACAGCTTCTCCCAACACTGCACTGCAAAACTGATAATGTACATACCATATGAATGTATTAGCTAAATACTTAATAGTAAGCGCTAGGCCTGGTCCTGTATTCCTTACTGGATAACACTATTTTTCCATGCTTTGCCACACCTGGTTCAGCTTATGAAAGGTCTCATCATTGAATCAGGCATGTTAGAGCAGGAACTGTACCACACTGAAACACCAAGTCAAACACTGATATTGTGTATTACATTCTAAGTTCATTGACACTGTAAACATTCATTATTTATACATTTAAATCGCGGTGCACTGTACCTTAGTTATAGATATTTCTAACATTTCTTCAGTTTGCACTGCCAGACCTGAAAAGCGGAATGTAATTTTTAATACATACTAGCTACACTCAAATAACTGGATCATGATCACGCAGCCAGAATTAGCTAGCAAGGTTAACTATATAACTTTTAGTTCTGCGGCTAGTTACTGCTTTCAGTCTTAAACCCTAATCCTTCTATTTAAACTACCCGGACCATCCCCACATATAAACAACTATTATAGTCCCTCACAGAGACAACTGTAAGAGCAATCAGGATGTCCACGATAAATCAAGGTTAGCTACGCGGAAAGGTAGCGTAGTGTAAGTGTAGATAGCCAGGTTAGCTCTTGCCTGTACTGCAGTAAGATAGTTTGCTAATTTCGGCTGTGTGGAAAAGCTGATCAGAATATGAAAAAGACACTTATAGTTAAGTTACAAGCTGGTACTCAACAAAACACTGCAGCTGTACGTACAATGATAACACGACTATGGCAGCTCTCCAACCACCTGATTAGCATCACAATGCATGTGATTTTTTTTTTGTGGATAACGTTAATTGGATCTTCCTATGTTTGTTAACTAGCTATAGTTTCCAGTCATTATTTCTCGTTTTTCGTACAGACCTGAGGATATTATCTGTTATCCAAGATAAATTCAACCTCTGTATGAGTAAGAGAAAGTGCTTCACCTGTGAGGAAAGTGTAATACATAAAGTTTCATCAAAAACTTCAACTTCTATCCCTGTGTGCTACGTATTCAATATTCTTCTCAGTCCTCGTTATGGCCACCCCCAAGCTAATTGTGATCCGGTGATTTGAACTGAACGATTGAACAAATCATAACACTAATAAACTTTGGTAGATATTACCATTATGTTTTATTATTAACCCCTTCCCAATAGCCAACATGTTAAATCTTCAGAACTACAATTTAGAGGACTAGCGCGCTTCGTAACTTTAAATTCAAATTCCAAACGCAAAAATGTTTTGTGGTAGTCAAGTGCTTAGTATGCCTAGTATGCATTCTTTTTTGTTTTAATATTTGTGAATAGTTGTGAAACGCAGTGTGTATTTATCCCTCTTTCATCTCTTTCTTGTTGTGAACTACACTGTAATGTCTCTTTACTTATTTACGCTTTTTTTATCAGGCAACTTTCCCATACCAAAGACTACAGAATCCCTGGTATTAACCACCTGCTTGCATTTAAGCTTTTCTTAATCAATTTATTAATTACTTTACACTTCCCAATATTGGTTTAATCAGGGTAAAAGCCTAAACAAAGTGGAATTTTACTTGTCAGCAAAAGAGAAACAACACCTATCACAAACTTGTTTAGTCCAAGTGTATGATACAGCATTCTAACATGACTTTCTGTTTGGGTCAGACAAAAAATTATCATGACACTAGGAACCTTTCCAGCATTAAAAAATCAACAAGACCTTTGTGACTGAACTACAACTGTTTGAGGTTTTGTCGAAGGTCTTTATGCAGATGTTTGTACTTCACTAACTCCCCCTATAAGTGCTGTATGAGTATCTGCTGAGAAGCAGAGGAAGATGAAATGTCTGGTCATGGTCCGTCACGGTGAAAACAATCTAGGTGGAAATAAGCATTTCATTAGTATACCGCATTATCATAGTCATAGTCAGTATCAACAGTATCATAGTCATGTATCCTCAGTGCTAATGCTGTTGCATTTTGCTTTTCTATTTCACATTTAAATTTTGTTTTCCTCACCTCAACATATGGGTAGAAGCTTTTCTGACCCAAACTTTCCCAGTACTGCCCAGTCTCAAAGCGCATCTTATACATCCCTGAAGTGAAAGCTTCTTTGGTGATTAGTCCTGAACAGTGGCCATGTTCATCTGTGCTTCTGGAAAGGATCACACAGGAACTATAATCAACACACAAATGGTTCTTGTAGCTGCAGCCATTTTAACAGCAACAATTGAAGCGGTATCTACCTTATAGTTATGAGGTTCCAGAGAACCATCTTAGGGTCCAAGCGATGTACACTGAGGTCTATGTGGGCTCCAGGAACCCCATCTGCAGTATTTAGTACATGGGTAGTAAGGGGACCACCAGGCTTGGGTGCTGCCATACTGTATCTGTCCAGTGAAGACTGCAGACACAGAGTATTCACTAAAGCACTGTAAACACTCAACCAATTTCCCAAGCATAGATTATGCCCAAGACTAGATTAAAGAATTTAAAATAGAAATCCAGTTACTTTTTGCCAATGGATGTAATTTAGTCCAAAACTAAGATTAATCTATCTCCAAGAAACTGGACTTTATGTTTTAGTAGTTAGTCTTTTAGCTATATTTACTTTATTCTGTACAGTAACCAAACTGCCAACAGAAACTGTTTTTGGCTGTGGCTTGTAGTGCTCTATTCATTTGTTTCCAATTATTTCAAGTGTTAGGAATGTTTTCTCAAAGAACACATTCCCAAGACTACTTCTAAAACAGATGTACTGTCCATGGTGCTGATTAATCAATATCCAATATCCTAAATAAAAGGAATACATTGACTGTTACACGAAAGACTTTTCTGATCTTGACTACTAATGAGTAGATTAAACTGTTAAGAAACCATGGAAAATGAAAATATCATACCTTTCCTCTGTGGAGAGACACTACGTTGTCAATGCCAATGTCACCTATGTTGATGTCGTCTTCATGTACTGACTGTGAAATGACGGAGACTCCCACTGAGCCGTCTTGTCTGTCTGATGGGGTATTTAGTGTGATGAGTTAATCAATAACAACAGTCACCCAGATTAATGTTTAAGCAAAAAAAGAGGGTTAGCATATTTCACTACAATCTCTTTCAGAATAGAGATCTAAGCACAATTTTAACTTAAAATAACTGGTACCAGTTTAACCTACTTGATATAAAAGCCAAAATGCTGTGGACATTGGACTTTGATCTCATGTGATGTGATTGTTTGATTACTGGTGTAAACAGTCGCACACAGATTACTGTGGTGTGAAGCAGGAATAATGTTGACATTAAACTGGTCCCTCTAAAACAAATATTATTAGGTACAATTTATCCATTATGAAAGAAAATTAATTCTCAATACTGGTTAAGTCCTGTACATGAGCAGTTATTAAAGCTGACCTCGACCCCTGTGAGTTGTCCAACTACAGGCCAAATTCTGATCTCCCATAGCTAAGGTTCTGGAAAAGGTTGCTCAAATCTACAGAGAAACAACATCCTTGAAGTTTACCAGTCAGGATTTAGTCCTCACCATAGCACAGAAACAGCATTAGTTAAAGTGGTTAATGATCTACCAATGGCTTCTGATTAGGGTTGTATATCTGTACTTGTGTTGCTTGATCTGCTTGATCTCAGTGCTGCTGATGACACCCTTGATCATAATATTCTTCCTTATAGGCTAGAGAATGTTGTAGGAATAAACGGAACAGCTCTCTCCTGGTTTTAGTCCTATCTAACTAGCCGGTATCAGTTTGTTAATATCAATGTGATTTCTCTAAGCAGACTAAAGTGAAGTTTGGTGTTCCTCAGGGTTCTGTTTTAGGTCCTTTGCTTTTCTCTTGGTATTTGCTGCCTTTAGGTGAAGTTATTTACAAACATGGTATTATCATTGTCATGCTGATGACACACAGCTGTACGTATCAGCAAAACCTTATGGCAGAAATCATCTTGATAAAATTATGGAATGTGTAATGGACATTAGATACTGAATGCAAAATAATTTTATTCTTCTAAATTCTGAGAATTCTAAGACTACAGGCAGCTAAAAGTAAGATTTCAGATTTTGTTCTGAAACTCAGTCGCTTCATGTGAAGCAATAAAAAACCTTGGTGTGATTATTCATGCCGGTCTTTCTTTTGAGGCTCACGTAGACAATATTTCTAGGACAGCTTACTACCATCTCAGAAACGTTGATAAAATAACAAAAATTTTGTCTCTGAATAATGCAAAAAAAAAAAAAAAGTTCATACCTTTGTTACAGCTAGATTGGATTACTGCAATGCCTTGTTGTCTGGATGTTAAGTTAGGATAGGCCGCTGCTGCCTGTGGATGAGCCATTACCACATGTTGCCCTGCAGTCCACGGACCCACCGTTGCTGCACGTGGACGTGCCGATACTGCCACCCCTAGAAATGGACTTTTAATTATAATATAAAGTTTGCACCTTAGTTACAAAGTTTGGAATGTTGCTAGCTGACTCACCCAATGGAGGATGGGATCCCTTTTGAGTTTATTATAGTAAATATTATGGTGAAACAAAGCCCGGTGCATTAATGCTTTTGTGGTGATGTTTATTTATGTGTTATATAGCATTATACATGCACAGATATATAGCTTACAGCCTCATGGGTGCCTAAAACCTGCACAGTACTGTATATATACAAACAAGAGCATTAACAAGAAGCCTGGCAGGACTGGGAGCTAAAGCTGCGAGTTTCAGAATAAAGCAGTGCCAGATCCTCTACTGCACTGTAAAACAGTGCCAGAAGGGGATAGAAGAACATTTCTGCCCTGAAATCCATATACAGAATTCAGTAGCCCCAGCAGTCAGTTTGGATTAATTGATAGGTTTGTTTATATTAATTGTAAGCAACAACATAAAAAATATTGCAGAACAATAAGATTAAAGGGACAATAAAAAGCTATGTATACATATGAAAGTATACGTTAAATTTATTGTACATAAAATAACAAATTCATGATTATGACTTTATGTATCTAGTATAAATCACTAGCTGCTTACGAGCGATAAAAACAGTCCATTGACACATTCATGTCTGTAGAAGGCTTATCATTGTTTGTTAAGTAAACACATAAGGCTTATCATTATTACTGAGATGGGCCTGTTGGCCTGCGAAACGCTTGCTCATAAACTACATTCAAAAACTAAATGAACATTCTGTTAATATGCACATTTATTTCTGTGTGTAAAGTTTTGTTTAGACAGCTGTTGCACTGTTGTTCTAGGTGAGGCCATTAGCGCACATGCTCATATTTTATACCTGTGAGTCCAAACAGATAACATCATTATGACTTTCAGCAGCTTTGACCTTAATAACTCAAGTGGACATTTAAAAGGATTAAAGCATCTTTCCAGTATCTGAGATATTGAAAAGATGGCTCAATTCTGCTTACTCAAAATGCATTGTGTCAAGCTGACTCTGCATAGTGCATTAAAAATGCCAGAAAACATGAATGAGTTAGCAACAGGTTTAATCCATTCATACATGGCTAAACATTTTATTCTAATAGATATATAGTACAGTTGCAGTGACAAATGTTTTAAAGATTTTGTGCTCTGGCATGGTGGGAACCTTTTAATGGCATAAACACTGAAGCTGCAAGAAGCAGAAGCCTCTTCTTTGTGTACTTTCAGTCCAATGTTTCTGTATCATCTGTGGATGCTGAATTCACCTGAAATTATTCCAAAATCACAGCTTACCTCTCATATGTTTTTTATACCCACAAATTGTATATGTTTAATGGATCTCATTTTAAATGTAACTTCACAGTATTTCCCAGATCACAATAGTTACATCACAATAGTTTACATTTGGATAGCTTTCCTCTTTAGCCAGATATCCCAAATTCCTTAAATTTTAAAATAAATGGGTTGAGTATTTGCTGCAAGGCAGAAATATGTTTTGAGGAACATTGTGTTTCAAAATGAAAAGCTTACAGCTCATCCATGCCTATTTATTCATTTCTTTTCTCAGCAGGCCAACAGACATTAGGAAGCTTACGGACAGCAGGACTTGAAAGAAGGAAAGTGACAGAATGCAAAGTGTTTTGTTGTTGTTATACTTTTTTTAAGCTCTCACAAGTATTTCTGGTCTCATTGAATTGTTATCCTCACATTTCGAATGAGACGGAGGAGTAGCTACTTTCACTTAAAATGGAATACCAAGTAGAGATGATCATTAAAGAGACTGTTCCTTAGTCTGGCAAACTCTTTGGAGCTCCAGAAATGTGGATGTTACTCTCTATTCAACAAGTACACATAAAAAAACAAACAAACATAGTAACTCAACATATGTTCAAGGAATCCTAAATTAAACTTAATTTATGAATTAAATTATTAAATTATTACAATTACAATTATTTGTTGGCATCATAAATCAAATTGCAAAATTGTCTGCTGTCTCTTCTGTTTAATGCTGTGAAGAAATGAACAGCTTAACAGGTTTCCCTTTTAGGAAGCAGTAAAACTGCTGTTTCCTTACCTGAATTCAACTCTTAAACATAAAACAGCCTGTGATGGTTCCTCTGTAGAAGTAAACAAGCATAGCAATAGTTAGAATCTTTAAGAAACTTTGAACCTTTAAACCTTCTTAGCCAAGCACAATAGCTGAAGCCAAGAAACAATTGTATAACCTTTAACACAGCATGACTGTGGCAGCTGAATGGAATGCTGTCTCACCTTCTGGCGCCATAAACATTAGATATAGTAACTCCAGTGCATGATTAACTCAAACAGCAGAAATGGAATGGCCTTTTTGTTTACTGTTTTTATCTGACAGATGACCCTACACTGTAACTATGTTTGATTATTCTGATCCTTATCTTTCTTAAACAAAGGATTACTGGGATTTAGCAGAAGACAAATTCTATATTCAGACACACACACAAACCCCCCCCCACAAGCATAGAAAAATGTTTTAATTTAAATATGGCATGTCATTTTGGAAAAGAGGTGGGGTGACCTCTAATGGAGGAGTAACCTACCTGTCTCTCTTCACTGCTCACTTCTCCAGCCTCAGGATCCAACCACTCTCTGAAGGGACTGCAGGAGGAACGCTCCACACTGTTCACTGAGCCGTAGAGTGGAGAGCGGCCCAGTCTAGCCTCTGATGTTCACACACACAGACACACACACATTCACAGCACAAAAAACCAAACGCACATAAGAAAAATGTGTGAAGGAACTGTTCTTAACATTTTATCTCACTTGAGCAGCAGCCTTCATGACTTGTCAGTGTAGTGCAATACTATAGAATATGCAGCATGTGCCAGATAAACACCAGCACACCTGAGTCACTGATCATAGGAAAATGCCATATCTTGCGAATGTAAGATGCCTAGTGTGGAACAATTACAGTTAGTTTAGTGTAGAACAATTAACAGCAGTAATGGGCAACTACATGCAAGTATTTTAAAAATGATCTGGTGTACTAATCCCCTTAGAGCACCTGTGGCAGACAGTACTCAGTACCCAATCAGACAGTGGCATGTGAAGATGCCGGTAATGTTTGCAGTACCGGGCGTGTCTCTGCTCCGTGAACCCATGTGCTCCAGACGGTTTAGCAGTTCATCAATCTGATTCTTTATCAGCTTCAGCTCGCTCTTAATACACTGCAGCTCCTCCATCCTCACTGCACACAAGCACAAGAGAGCAGTTGGGCTTTCCTCAGCCTGTCAGAGTCGTGCCACAAAATGGCATCTAATGGCAGAGACATTGAAGATCTCAGCCTCTCATCCACAACATGATTACACCTTGCACATACGTTTCCTATTCAGTCAGAGTAAAAAAAACCAAAACAGTTCCAGTTCAGCAGCAATTACAAAGCTGTTCCAACCTCACATCTACAAAGGCAAACTCATTCCCTTCTCATCCACCAGCACTAAAAACTATCAGAGCCTGGAATAAAACAGTATAAACCCTTCTAATGGGCAATGCGCTATTAATTTTGTATAATTGTGTGAGGTTTGATTGCTGGGGGAGTAGGCCCTGTGGTGGAGAGGGGTTTTTAATGAAGGAACACCCCAAGCTTGACATCTGAGACACGTGTACACAGGCAGGCATAAACACGCATGCATCCAAACAGATAAACAGAACCCGACCCCTTAGGTCAGCAGCTCATTCATACGATTAACACTGGTGCACATAATGAGTGAGAGAAAAAGAGCGACAGTGGGAAACAAAATGACTTCCTAGCATGTTTCAAAATGCAGTTTGAGGATTATAGCTTTTCGCAGATCCCAGCATGTTTGCTTGGGATTGGTTTCTCACAGTGGGGTGCGCTGGAAGCGTAGGGGCCTGGCCTGGAGCTGGGTTTGGCCACCTGCCTGCTACACCGCACGGTTGAATAGGTGGAGGAAGATGAGGACGATGAAGAGCGTGGACGCTTTGGAGCACTGAAGCCATTCGACACCGTAGTCACTGAAACAGGAGCATGATAATCAAAATCCCTGTGGAGGAGAGCACATTAAACCCGTTAGGCTGGTGATCTGCTAAGCTTAGTTCAGCTTGTCTCCTCAGAAGCTTCATCCATACATTTATATGATGATAGTTACGTATAGGCAAAAACAACCTGTCGGTTAAGAACATTACGCAGTACTGTTCACACAACAGAAGATGATGACATGATGTGGTAGATACTTTACAAACTTCTACCTGTCGTAAAAATTTGACAGGTTTGCTTATCATGGGATGCTAGAAGGCCCTAAACCATTATAAAATCAGGTACACTGCAAAGATAGTGAAATGCTACCATTACATACCATACACCAGCTGAAGATGTATCCCATAAAATTATGCAGGTACTCTAAAGCTAATAAGCATTTTTTTTGTCTCAAGTTACAAACCGCTCCCTTATGGTTCATTGCCCTGATTCCCACCCTAGTCTATCTGTCTAAACAATAACTAGCTCCATCCCTTTCCAAACCGAGATCTATGGTGATTTGTACACTGCTGGAAAACATTTTGGCATCAATGTGGGCACTGCAGCTCATCAGCGGGAGCAAACTCTAGAAAAGCAGGAACGATCAAATCTGTCCCTGAGCCACAGTTTTTCTCGTCATGGGCTCTGTGCTTCGGGGATCATTCTGCTGTATAATACAAAGCCAGAACCTGCTCAGCACTAGTGCATCTGTTAGTGCTCCCAAACTGCTAATTTATGCAGAGCAGCAGAGCGCACAATTATGTGGAAAAAACACAACACTTCTGCATGAGGCTGAGTGAGACGAAGAGCTCAGCTCACGCGCCAAGCAGCCCACCTCCTACTGGCATCAGGGGTGTTTCCTCTCTATCTCTTTGCATACGTCCTTAGCTTTGCACACTGCACTACATTTTGGTGCCTTGCCTGCGTGTAACACATATGTATATTCCCCTGGGGGAATCCAGATTGATTAATCCAGAATGAAAGTTTACACTGGGGAGAGAGCTGAAATGAAGCGTGACTGCAGGAGCATGACTGAGTTTAATGGAGGAGTTATTTCATGCCATTTGCACACATCTCCTTAAGCAAACCTGAACATGAAACGATACATGCTAATCACATGACCCCAACATGTCCGTGTGCTGCTAAAAATTCATTTAAAAAAATCACTGCCCTGCACTGAACATCTTGTAATGAACCTAAATAATGCTTTACAATACATACAGTTTAAGGCCCAAACTCAACTCAAACTGCCTTTGAGCAATGCTACCAAACAGACATTCCTAGATCAGCAATTTCATACTGTGATTAGACTGTACACAAAACAGACACATATTCAATTATAGACAGGCACACAGACAAGCATCCGCCCACTGCAGACTGTCATGTCTGCATGAATGCACAGACAAACACAGATGTACATGCAGGAATTCAATCACACAAACCAATCTCTAAAGAGAGAAAAAATCTTGATTTAGCCTGCAACCAGTGAACAGCGGGTGTCATCCGTCATGTTCTCAATGTGCAAATACAAGCCAATAAAACCCAAAGAATACATTATCCATCCTGATATCCTCCGTCCACTGACAAAGGTTCAATGCAAAAGCCATCTAAAGAGAAGTTTAAATAGCTTCTAATAGTAAAAGTTGCAAAAAAGATGACAGAAAACTAATCAGGCTGCCAATCCTGTGTAAAACTGTGACATATTTATTGAATGTGGTCAACAGTCTGTTCTCTCACATGGACATATATCACCTATAGCAGATTAGACATAAAGAGAATTGTGAATTTTGGAGAGACCAATTTACTGTGACTATTAGTATTATAGTATAGACTATTTCATTCATCTGTAGTATTTAGGATTGTATTAAGGATTAATTTATTATCAATAACCAAATGATCTGAAAAAATGCATAATTGTACTTAACAAATAAATAATAAATATTATTTATTCATGCAAACCAAATAGCTGTTGGAGAGGAATAAAAAGATTCTGGAATGGACTACCTTCAAACATCTCCTTTCTACCCATATTCAAAACCAAATATTTACATACCGATACATATATTTCAGGCAATGCCTAACCTCAGCTTCAGTATGCGCCTGTCCCTTTTAACTCCTAATGTTTCCACACCTTTTTTGCAGAATGGAAACAGAGCATTAGAATGGCAACTGAGAGAGTTGGACTGCAATGCTGGAATTCACAGCACTGACTCCAAACGTTCATCACCATCAGACTATCAGTCACCAGAGAGAGTGGCCTGTATAAAGCCAGCATGAACTGAATACTATGTTGTCCATACCACTGACCTTGCTATAGACACATCTTTGGCTTTATTCCTAAAGTAGAAAATAAGGCCAATTTCTGTCTTATGAGAAGAACATAGGTATCATCCATCATCTAACAAGGGTTCTCACAAGGTTGTACTGATGCTTTAGTTTATCATCTACTCTGAATCACACTGAAGTTAATCATTCCAGATTCTCTTTTAAGAACCTCTTCTTAAAGATGGTCTGCCCAAGGATACACCAACTACAAATGCTGGTCCAGAGTCCAGAGCTGTCTGTCTGCCAGCCCTTCTGTCTAGCAACGCTGGACTAAAGCATGTGCAGAAAGGGCCACCTGGGGGGAAGAGAAGTAACAAAGCAGGGCTGCAGGCTCAAAGAAGTGTGCAGTAAGATTCAAACAAACAACAGGCGCAATCTCTCATGTGGTGAGTGAGTGTGACCAGACAGAGAAACTGAACATATAATAAGGTGAAATGGACCATGAGCAGCTGTATTGGGCAGGCCTGTTCAAGAAGAAGCAACAGAAGTGTAGAAGAGATTAATCAGCCTGAAGTAGAGAGAATGGAGAAACACACGCCTTTCAAATTGAAAAACTTCTTTTTTTTTTTTTTTTTAGAATGAATAATTAATTGAATAAATTATGTTGTTACAGAACAGGGTTATGTTCACAGATGCACCTGTTCATTCTACTCCTGTTCATTTCTAATGGTATAGTACTATTACAACTGAAAGAAAGCACAAAAGAGGAAGACGTGTGCATTAGAGGGAACACTGAGCTGTGAATGAGCATGAGTGATGGGACATCTCAACACATCATGGAGTGGAGGAGCGCTACTTAAAAACCAGAAGGAAAAGAAGACGCTGGGCTCGTTTATTAAGGTCTTCATGATTACCAATAGCTCAGCTGGTCTCAATGTTGAGGGATCAGTTTCTGCTACTGTCATTATGCGGGCGTGTTTGTGTGGGGGTGTACCTGTAGTCATCATCACTGGTACGTTTCACCCCTGCTCGATAAGTGCACGACTTCAGATCTCCAGCCATGCTAATATCTAGGGAAAGAACGCATCGTTTGTTCTGAGCTATGAACAGGACAGGGCAGAGATGAGCAGATGTGAGTACATACCCAGAAGGTGCTCGCTGAGCCATACAAAATGGGTGCATTTTTACACTTCTGAAATTTGCAAACCATGTTATTAATTATGATATATGTAATTACAATTTCAAAAAATAAATAACTCTCTTGGATCAGGTGAACCTCCAAAACCTGCAAAAAGTTTGCTAGAAGGGTAAATGTACATCACTGTCTGAATTATATTGTCTGTTTTACATGTAATGAAGATAGAAACACCTGCAACAATAATACAAAAACAAACAAAAATGATAGTCACATACTTAATAGAGATTCTGATTGTTTTAATATGCCTTAAAGTCCCTGTTGGCAGAGACTTGGTGCTTAAATCTATCTGTGTACACCTCTCTGAACATCAAAGGTACCTCAAGCAAAGACCATAGAAACTCCGAGAGATGGAAAAATGAACAAAGACTAAAAGTACTGCCATAATTGTAGACAAGTGGCTGAGACTTACATTTTATGCTGCGATTGTCACTCCTGAAGAGGGTCATTTGCAAAGTGGGTAAAATTCAGCCAAATAACCATCAGAGTGAGAAGAGACAGTCTGTAGATTTCCTCATAACACACTGCCTGCGTGTGTACACAAGAGGGAGCGAGAGCGACAGAGAGAAAAAGAGAGAGAGAGAGAGAGAGAGAGAGAGAAAGAAAGAGAGAGAGAGAGAGAGAGAGAGAAAGGTACATAGATAAGGAGATAGAGAGAGAGATATAGAGAGATATAATGAAGCACTTATTATTGAGTCAGTAACTGTGTTTTTAAAGCTGTACATGCAGGCTGTACCATCTTTGGAATGCAGCAAATGCATGGGGGGTTAAAATTTTGACTTTGGATTGTCCCATTTTTTCAGACAGGGAGGGAGAATGATAAACAAAAAGAAAGATCCTACAGGACAAATATTACATATTATTTTAGAAGCAAGTCACAGTTCATCACAGATACCATATTATGAAAATCAGTGAAACAATGATTTTAATCACAACCGGCCTTTCCTATTAAAAAAAGATCTAGTTGAATGACTTTCTCTTATAGCTTTTGAAAGCCCATTAATTCTACTTGACGCCCTTAAGTCTTGTCTCTGCAGTAACACACGGAGATGAGACACTCCTTCCACTGTGCTCCCTGGGTACCAGTCACGGAGGGAATATGTCTATAACCATTTGTGAAATGCTAACACAAAGAGCCTTAGGCCAAGCTATTCATCATCATCATCATCATTTTCTTACTGCTCTGTGTGCTGGGAGACAGCGCACACTCAGAGAGCAACAGCGGTTGAAACACATTTCTTTTTTAAACATTTATGAGCTAGTTCTTAAATATGTTTTATAAATATGTGGGGTTGCCACATGTCAGGATTACATCTCAACATAAGAGTAGTCAGTGAAATACTGTTGAGCAAAACAGTTTGAATACTCAGTTGGGAGAGCCCTGTGACCCATGCATCACAATAACATGTGTCCAAATAACAGGAAACTCTGCTGTTATTCTTGTCAGCATCCATCCTCACACCTCCTACCTCAGTGGCATTTTGCTGTAATGTAATCAGTACTCCATGGAAGGTTTGGTCTACAGAATGAAGGGCACCTGCCCTGGCACTGCTAACGGCAGCAGTTGAGTGAGCAGAGAGAACTCAACAGCACTCTCTCACACACACTCACATGTGCATGTGGGCATGTACACACACAATTTATACAGTTTAGTGGGCCTGAGAGGTGTACACAAGTATTCTGGCTTAAGTGAAAGTATTGTGTAACATTATTGGTTATAATACGAAGCCAAAAATTCCAGTTAAAATATTAAATACTAAATATTAAATTTAACTCAAGTTAAAATATTAAAGGACTTGCAAAGGTATCCAAAGGTAAAATAAAAATCTATATGAATATACTAAACAATCCAGATGTTTTCTCAAAAGGAATCTATTCCTATTTGTTAGCTTGGCTGTTTTCCTTTTTCTTGTTCTGGCAAGTCAGCATTTATGTTACATTCAAAACAGAACTGGAAAGACATTCACTGGACTCTTAAACTATACTTTCGGAACGTAATAAGTGTTAGTATACAGGAAGGATGTAATTTGCTTGTCCACATACTCATGATTATAAAAACACATTTAGCCATTTTTTCAGTCGCCTACTTTTAAAAAGCTGAATTTGTATTAAAGATAAAACCTTCATGTCTAATGACAAAGTGTCGAATCATTAACGTCATTGCCTTCTAACTTTCTATACTGTCGTTCTTGAATTTGGTTCCCCCAACCAAAGACGGACCGCTCGTCAGACGCGTAAAACGTGTTTGTTTTTCAAAACCAAATTCACAGCTGCGTAAAAGGGACGCTGACCTCCAAAAAAAAAAATACTGCTGCAAACGTTAAGCAAGAACGTCAGGGACGCTGACCTCCAAAAGCGCTTAATGCAAAATTCCCTAAAGCTAAAAGTTTAATTTTAAAAGTTTGATTTTACTTCTTGTTGCTATTAATTTAAGTTTTAGATTTACACTGAAATTTCGAACTCTCTTCGGTTTTTATCTTTGCTAGGATGTTTCGTGTTTTAGTCATTCTGCTTATTTTTTCCACATGCCAGGTCCTCGGATCTCAGAGCCAGGTAAGTATTTAATTACTTATGCAGCATCGTCCAACTGGGTCGTAGAAATGCACTTAAAAAATGCAATTAAAAAAACATTTGTTTTATTATATTTGATATAACTGACAATAAATGGAACTTAGTGCACCATAAAGTTGCACTTAACATTATGTCTGCAGTTATCATAAAATATTGATTTCTTTAATTAGCAGTTACTTTATCAATGCACCTGAAAAACGTTATTTTATCTGTGCACTTGTTTACATTAAATTAAATCAGTTAGAACATTTAAAAATTCAGATAATAAAAGTTTGTCACTGTTATCACGTTTCACCCGTCCCAGAAGTAGACTTCACGTCTACAATAGGCTGTTCAGTTTAGATGGGTCATAAGGGAAGGAAGTTGTCAGAGAGCATGTTGCTTTTTCTCGTGGGATACCTGAGGAATTTTTAGATTACTTCAAAGATTCTATTAGCATAAAATTGAAATTGCTGTTGATCTAAATCCAGGTCTGAAACACTGTAGAACTACTTTTCCTTAATATGGTCATAAAAAGTATTATTAACCCCTTAAATGTAATGAAATTGGCAATGAAATGAGCAGTAATATGACTATAATATCAAACATCATTAACTATTGACTGTGTAACTGGAATGTTATAGGAGTGTATGAACAGACAGGAGCTCCAGAGAACTGTACGTCAGGTCCACAAGCTGCTCTCTGCTCATGAGAGCACCTTCACACAGAACCTCCACAGCCTCCGCAAGCAGCTCAACCTGCTCCTGAACAGCACAGCCAAACACGGCAGGAACATCAACACAGGCAAGAACAGCACAGCCAAACAAATACAGCAGAAACACCAACACAGGCAAGAACAGCACAGCCAAACAAATACAGCAGAAACACCAACACAGGCAAGAATAGCATAGCCAAACACGGCAGGAACACCAACACAGGCAAGAACAGCACAGCCAAACAAATACAGCAGAAATACCAACACAGGCAAGAACAGCACAGCCAAAAATGTCAGCAACTCCAACCAATGTAATGCATAACGTGTATTCAGCAATGAGCCTGTATTCATTTGGACTCGTAAGGCAAGAGGTGGAAGTGGCATAAGATTTACTGAACACTCAGTAGTGTCACATGACAACAGCATTAACATTGTGAGGCAGGTTACACTCAAATCCGGGAGACCTTAACATGAGCATTTTATGTACGACTGCTCACATTGATGACCTCCATTTTATGTATGAATGCTCAGTTTGATGCTCATTTCATTTTTGTTCTTTTCACCAGCAGCAGTGTGTCCACCACCAGAGCCACCAACCAACGGCAGGATTCTGGGCCGAGTGTTCCGAGTGGGCCATGAGGTTCACGCCCTCTGCCAGCCGGGCTTTCAGCTCTCAGGCTCGGAGACAAGGGTGTGTCTGGACTCGCTCAAGTGGAGCGGAGAGGAGGCTACCTGCACAAGTACACTTACCCACTTATAATCAACACACTATGCTTTACTGTAACACCTTTGTTTACTGTCAATGTAAATACCCTTCTAACAGGCAAGTTTTTATTAGACCTCCTATGAACTCTTAAGATTTGCTCATTAATCTCCTACTTCTCTCTCAGCCACAGATGCTGGAATAAACAGTGATGCCACATCATCCTCTTCCCTGACCTTAATCTCAGCCTATGTGCGTCCCTCCCGCTGCATTGAGTTCCAAGGCTCCATGCACTGCACCTGTGAACCAGGCTACAGCATCCACAGCCAGGACAGAGGCCTGTGCACAGGTAACATCCAAGCGAAGGTAGAGTGAGCCCCAGGCGTTCCTCTGACAGTCACAGCAGCACAGTAATCTCAGCATCAGCACTTCTTTTCAGTATAGTTGTATCCATCCAGACCTGGAGACCTAAACCAGCATCTCAAAGCTAGAACAATCATGTTCTAATAAAAGTACACTGTATACCAAGTGCAAAGTAGTCAGAGCACTTCTGCGGCAATGGAGTCCTGTGGAACCTGTGTTTCAGATGTTGACGAATGTGCGCTCTTCCATCTGACCCCACCTGGCCGTCTGTGTTTACACACCTGCGTGAACACAGCTGGAAGCTACCGCTGCACCTGTCCCAAGGGATACAGTCTCAGTAGAGACAACAGGAACTGCCAAGGTCTGTGCCCACCTCCACCCATATGGCAGAAGCTCACTTCTTACACTAGGGGTGTCTTCCCTGCTCCATCTACTTTCCTAGTGTGGTTCCTACCATAAATGGGAAGGGTAGCATTCCAAGCACGTGGATGGAGATCAGTCTTAAACATGTAACTGTTCATTTATAAGTAGGAGGGTTACAATTTATTGAAATCAAACTCTTAATATGTTCAAGAGGGCAGACACCCAACAAATGCTGAAGGACTCATTAGTTGCTTCAAAGGAGAACCAACAAAGTCCAAATTGTGTTCTTTACCATTTTAACCACAGACATTGATGAGTGTGCGAGAGGAGCTCACAACTGCACACATGAGCAGGTGTGTGTGAACACATTCGGAGGTCACCGATGCATGGAGATTGAGTGTCCACACTACCGTAACACATCTTACATCAAGACCTCACCCCTGTAAGCACACCTTAAACAGATATCCTATATATACACATTCATATAAATATATACAAAATCACATGGCGATTCACCTTTCCATCACAAGAAAGCCCTGGGTAAATATGTAGTATTTGAATATAACACAGATGTAGTACATTGCAGCCTACTCTACACAACCTGACTCCTAATCTTTGACACATGATACAAAGCTGCAGTAATTCCTTCGCTCAGCCCTGCACATGATCTCTGTCCCAGGCACTGCGAGCGGAATCCCTGCCTGCAGGTGGACAAAGCCTGTCTCCAGTCTCCTGTGTCCGTCACCTTCCACTTCGTGTCGCTCGTGTCCAACCTGAGCACCCCGCAGGTGCTCTTCAGCCTGACAGCAACGCGCATGCTGGGCGACACGCTGCGCTTAAGCCTGCTGGAGAGGCGTGGAACATCTCACTTTGCCGTGCGGCGCTCAGGGAGACACAGCGGACAGCTGCTGCTGATGGAGCCCATCAGAGGCCCCGCCACACTGGTGGCTGAGGTGGAGATGAGCGAGCTGGAGAGAACAACACTGCTTGGCCGATACGTTACCATGGTCACGCTGTTCGTGTCCCCTTACGGCTTCTGAAGTGAGGAGGGAGTTGGTGATGGACTGGCTGATGTCAAGGCTCACAGGAGAACAAGCAGAACTTGTGGCCTGAACTGGAACAATTTAATACTTGCCTTGCAAGGTGACAGTGCACAGTAAAAAAAATTAGAAGTAGTTTTTCATTTGGTATATCTTGCATTTATATCTTTCTCTAATAACAGTTCAATGAAAATTTTGTCTTTAGGTTTTGCTCAACAGTGCCTGCCATAATTTTGGTTAATACTTCAGAGTGAAAGAATAGCACCATAAAATTTTAAAGGCTTAAACTTGGCTTTCAACTCACTCAAAAATAACACTGCTGCCAAACCAAAAAGACTACTCTTTATTTTGGACAATAACAGATCTAAAAGACACAGGTCCTGCTGCTGTGAGTGGAGATGTTGGCAGGAAGAAAAACTGGAGCCAGTGAATAGAATTTCCACAAAAGAATCTTTCACCCTAGTGATGGAAGGCTGGAGTAAGACCTCAGACCTTAGACCTTTTCCCGGTTCACATCTTTTAATGGTGCCGAGAGCTATATAAGGAACTCAAACACAGGCCAACGTTTACACACAGACCCGCACAAGCACACTGTGTCCCTTCCTTCTACACACTCTTAAGGGTATGTACTACATAAAACAACCAATGGTACTCAGAGACCCCAATTATTTCACACCTTAAAAGATAAAGTACAGCTAATGATATGCTGTGATAAGATTCAATTTATGGTAGATTATTTAAAATGAGAATTCACCTTTTGTTGCAACCATTCAATCAAACTGTTAGACCCAAAGATACATTTCAAGTGTTTTAAAAAAATATTAAGTCCAAAATAGAAACCAGCAAATTGATTTTATTAACAATTCTCCAATTCAGTTTGTACATAACAAAAACAAAACAAAGACAAGAAAAGCAGTGTTTTATATTATACATGGCTTCATTAGATTTGAAGGGAAAAATACTTTTAATAAGAAATTTGTACACAAGAAAAAAAAAAACAAACCAAAAAACAAACAAACATACAAATCCAAAATGCGACATCGCCACTTAGCAGTTTTTCTAATAACTATGTGTTTTCGTAGCTGGAGGAAGAGTCATATACAGCAGACAGCAAGCACCTGTAAAGGGACCTTTCACAAGGTGCTCGTCTGAAGGGGGTTGATTAGGCAAATAATAAAGCAGCATTTCCAGTGCTAAAATTCACCCCCTCAAAAATGGTTGGCAAATTATCTTTAAGGAATGGTCCACCCCTCCCCATGCCCAAAGGAAAGAAAAAAAATAAACAAAGCTCAAGACTGCAGTTTTTCTGCGGCCTGTGAAGAGCAGCTGCCCCAATTATAACCTCAGGACAGACAATACTAACCACAGCCAAGTCTAAAGTATGCACAGCTAAGACCAGTTAATACTGAAGAAATCGAATATGTTCAGTGGACGTGACCTTCCAATTCAAATATTTTCAGCTTGATTTTTTTCCACCTTATATTGTTGGATTACATTGACGGATTTAATGAAGAATTTATTTAATAAGTAAAAACAGAACGCAGTAATTGGCCGAGAGTGTTTATAATACCGATGGTTATTACAATCAGTTAAGGGGTGTGTAGTCCTTACGTTTTCTTGCCTGTGAGTGTAAACCATTAACTGTACAAGGACGTCCAAGTTTTCTACAAGAAAAAAGAAACAGAACAAAACTGAGGCAGAGATTCTTCTTCTTTTAAATCACAGCTATATACAGTATACAGACAGTATGTTTCATCCCTCGCTATAGCATAGCCACATGATCTCTAACATGGTATGAGACGACCACCTCCAACCCTCCCCCTCACACCCACCTCCAAAGAAAAACAAGTCTTTAGAGTTGGAACAGATGAGACTGTAGCAAGACTCCTCCTTCCTCCAACAGGTGGTTAAAAGCGTGAATGAAATTAGCTGTACTGGCATTTCAACAGGTGCAAACATGTTCAAATGTTATCCTTTAAAGTCTGCCCGTTTCCTAAATGTGAGGCGATTCTCTACATTTTCTTAAATAACTAGCTGTCAAAGGTCTGCTGTGGTCAGCAGTGAACAAAAAGCAACAGCATCTTGTGTTTGGTAATTGTTGGACGAATAATGGCCAATGAGCATGAGGGCATGCGGGAGTGGAGATCTGCAAATGATCTCACAGGACTGGAGCTCTGCAGCCACTTAAGCCACATGTCAATCCGCATTGCGTGTTGAACTCATCAACCACGTGATCCTCAAGAACGTCTGCCGAGTTCACAGAACCAAAGCTAGTACATATGCTCACTTCTCACCTTAGACTGCAACACAAAACTAGAACCTGGAGGTCCTGACAACAAGGCATCGAGAAAACATTCTGATCATCAAACAAACGTACCTTAACGTAAAAATAAATTAAGGCTATGATCAACATTGAGCATTACATAAGGAAATGGCTAAGCAAGCACACACAATTTGTGCATCTGACATACATTTCAACAGTGTGCTTTGTAAGGAGGCCTTGGGGTTGGGTTTGAGCATAACGCGATAAGTACTGTCTTTACACATGGCACTATTAGAACTCTAGTTAACAAGCAGCATACCTCCAAGGGTGTCAAACATCTGACCAGCTAAACCCATAGCAAATACGGGAACGGAAAAATCACGTAACTATAAACTTCTGATGTTAAAAAAACCACTGCTGGAGGACCCTGCATGGAGCCCCAGCACTGACGGGCAGAGAAGTCTGCAATCAATTTCCAGAGCAGATTTCTAATCTAGGATCATGTAATAATATTTATAAAGATTTTAACCTAGACTCCTAAACACCCACTTCCTTTGGATCCGAGGGGAATGGCTGTTCTTTCTCTGATTGGTTGGTTGTCCGTGTATTATAACACAATATTAACAAGCCTCAGGTCTGATGTCTCCATTTGTCAACAAGTTAAACCTCAACCCCCAACAAAGAGACATGCAAGTATCCCTCTGCACAAAAATCTAAAAACATAAAATAAACCTTTCAGTAAAACTCAAACATGATATTTAGTGTCTGACTCCTGTGCACAAATATTACAGGCTTTCTGGAAATATGCTTCATGTCTGCTCATCTCACACACACACACACGAGCTGCACAATTATATTTTATGATAATGCTATTTTTACCTCTGCAATTAGCTGATCACAAAAGGCCTTAAATGCATCCTGTCTAGTAGTGCACCCCCCTTCATCAATATCAAGCATTTCTAGTCAAATAGTACTATCAAGTAATGTTATTACTCTGCCATTATGTTCTCTCTGTTAGCTGAAGAATCACAGCAATCCCAAAATGTATAAACATATGCCATGTCTACTATAGTGTAAAGGAAAAACCTTTGTTAATGGTGATTCATGAGTGAAATCATTCATGTTAAAATAATTGCAATCATCATGTATTGTAACTGTGCAACCCCATCACACAAACCTGGTAACACAAATATCTTGGCCACTATGTGCAACTGCAGTGTATGATGAACCCCCCCAAAAACACAAAGTATTTCTGCAGTTTAGTTCATGAACCTGCTGCCTCAGCACACAACAAAGGAGCACATGAACACCACGAAGCCCAAACACACAAGTAAAACTCCTAGTACAACATCCAACACAGCCGAAGCATTAACAGTAAATACATGATCTGCATATTAAGAAGAGAAATGTAACAAGAGCGCCACTAACATGGTGAAAAGCTGAAAAAGGAGACAGGGCGTGCCAAGACACACACACACACACACACACACACACACACACACACACACACACACACACACACACACACACACACAC
>JAOXYF010000007.1:5480529-5534927 GCA_028565775.1 Sternarchorhynchus goeldii | reverse complement strand
ACACACACACACACACACACACACACACACACACACACACACACACACACACACACACACACACACACACACAAGGGTCCACAGCAGGCAGGTCCAGTCACAGAAACAGATGATGATGCCAGAATAATGCAGTCAGAAAAAGATGACAGTGCGAAGAGGATAAAATTGGGTCCCAACACGGCCGCTGCCAGTACCAGGAAACACACAGAGCTTCAGTCTCAACCGCCCTCTTCGCAGGGCAGGTTTCAGGGCCCCCGGCTGGGATGGGTGGGCAGGTGTGTAGGGCTCGCTCTAGGACAGAGAGGAGCATACTCTGCTGCCCCTCTCCACCCCATGAGAACCAGGGCAGGAGGCAGAGAGGACAGGGGTCATCCCACTTCTCCTGCCCTTGGTGGCCCTCTCTACCTGTCTTTCAGCTCCTGGGTGACGCGCTTGGTTATACGACCACACAGCAGCCCCATGAGGAAGAGCAGCACCACACACATGCTCATCATGCTCAGGATGTAGTTCTTAGCTGGAGAGGAGAGGACCTGACCAGCCAAGTCTGAGAAGCCTTCCGCTGGCGCCACCTGGTGGAGAGAACAGGAAACAAAAAGTTAACAGATAGCAAATGACTAGTGAGCAATGCTTGTGTGGTGTGCTCCTATAAGGAATGAACATGCTTATATGGCAAACTGCAATATCTGTCCCTCTGTAGAAGTTCCAGAACAACTGGATCTCAGATTCCCTTATGAACCCGAGTGCATGTGCACACGCGTGTCTACCTTGGCAGCATAGCTCCACATGTCGATGCGGTCTTGCAGTCTCTTCTTACATTCAGGCTGCAGTCTCACGCGCTTGTCCTGAAGAGCCTCCATCAGACAGGACATTTCTGAGAAACACAAAGGAAGGTCAGCATGTGAAACGTTTTCTGGCCCATGCTGCTGAGCTCGGTGCCACTCCTGTGCACTCACGTCTTCCTCTGCCCGGGGGGATCGCAGCACACTGATGCTTAATGTCCAGAGCACAGGCTGTGTGCAGCACTGGGTCCACAAAAATATCTGCTTTACTCTCCTTCAGGATGTTCAGCACCTCCTACACACACACACACACAGTAAGTCTATGCTTCAAGCGGGGAGATAAATTCAGACAGCAACGTCATGGTAACGGAAAATGTTGCTATGGATTACTGATGTACCTTTTTGCACCCCTCGTGTTTGATCTTCAGTAGATTCAGTTTCAGACACTCCTCCACCTGACCTGTCTGCTCCTGTGCTGCCACCTCCTCTGCGCACAGCCGAGGAATCTGAACACACACACACACACACACGGTTTCAGTCCCGTATTTGGGTGCATTAAGATGGAAGTAAACAAAGATGGAAGAGGGCTGACCTCATCAATGCACTGCAACTGTAGCTGAGGGTCGAGTCTGTAGTCCAGAGCAGACTCCTGCAGAATCACCCTGATTTGATCCTCACAGTCTGGAGAAAGTCGCTGCACACATTTCAAATCTGTGTTATAACCACATGGCCAACATTATGAAGGCCTACAGTTAGGTCTACAGGGTGGGATCCAAGACCGGGACAGACCTGATCAGCATATTTGAGTTTAAGGCAGGAGACGACCTGGCCCTCCAGCTCCTTGTCATCTTTCGCTTTACTCAGGATCTGCTGGCAGAACTTGGGGATGTCAGCCTTGCAGGCCTTCCTCAGCACAGGGTTCAGTCGATAATCTGGACACATGGGAGAAAATGTCAAGACAGCCATTTACTATTGGAATCACCATCATGTGAATCACGGAGGAGTAACAGACATTGGGATAAATGAATGCAAGACAGTGTATGTGTTTGTGTCAGGATGTACCTGTGTTTTGGGTAATCTGTCTTTTTGTGATCATCTGTTTGCATTTTGGGTCCATGAGCTCACTGTTCTTGTTCTGTTTCAGGCACTGTAGCATGTTCTTAGGGTCGGATTCAGAGCAGAAACGCTGCAACACCAAAAGAGCAGCACACTGGTTAACACACCAAAACATGCCCTCAGTTCAATTACTGGGTTCAACAAACCAGCATACCGCTCAGTTCTGACCACACTAAACCAGCACAAACTTCACAACTGAGAACAACAACCCAGCTGGTTCCACTCTATTCTCACACACACTGGCAACTCCTAGGCTGCAGCGTGAGCAGGTGTGAAGTGTGAACCACGCTCACTCACCCTGATCATCTGCTTACACACTCTCATGAGCTGAAAGTCAAGCTCAGGGTCCATCATCTCAGTCTCTTGCAGTTTAAAAACTTTCTGGTGACAACGTTGGGTTAGATGCTTAACGTCCTTCAGACACTCAATCACCTGCATGATATGTAAAGAGCCACCATCAATATCACACAGACTCCGACCCAAACATTTTCTCTACAAAGAAAACCAGGAACTCTGCGATATCTACATTTCTTTTTTCCTACAACCAACCAGCTACCAAGTCATCGACCACCACAGCGTGTTCTTCTACGGGCACATTCACAAACACTGACCTGAGCATTTCCAAATGCCACATTTTGACAATGATCCTTAATGTCCTGCCTGCAGCTGTCGTACAGGTCTGGGTCCAGCCTGATATCCTCCGACTGCAGTAGGGCAGAGCAGCACAGTTACAATACACTACAGTGCTGTCAACATGGGTTTATTTTTGATGGAAATATCAGCAAGAGAAAGGGATATTGTGATGTGAGGATCAGCTGACCATCTCCAGCTCCTCCACGCGGAGCTGTCTGCGACATTTCATGGAGACGCGCTGGTCTTTCACTTCCTGCAGAGTGTCGTTCCTGACCATAGTGCTCAAACAGATCACCACATCCACCCTGCAGGTGCACCACAAACGTTACTCCGTTTAGAGGTAAACCATAAAATAAAACCCCAACTATGGGTACGACAGTACGTAATTTTGCCTTTCAACGTGTTTGAAATGACAGGCAACTCTGCACTAACTTCTTCTTAATGTTGGGGCACAGTTTGAGAACATCCTCCTTGCAGGCCATTTTGAACTTGTAAGAGAAGCGGAAATCCTTCATCTGGATCTGAGGAGGAATGATACAGCATGTGGTGAATAGTAGTAAAATAAACCCATTCTTATTGTCTGTTCTTACAAAAATAGAACTTAAATCTTCAATCAAAGGAACGGCTACATATTCAGAATATGCTGATTATTTCAAAGGGTGTTGAGTGATTCATCGGTTTAATACACAGATGAATACAACACTGAAGCTGTGTGGCAGCACTGAAGCTGTGCTTACCAGCTGAAAGTGGGTGACTCCGACCGCACACTTCTCATTCATCTCCTTCTGGTGTTTATTAAGCACGAGACACTCCATGAGCTCTCCAGTGTCTATCTGGTTATCTGCCACCTCCTACCAGACACAGGGGTAAAAGAACAAAAGTAAGAGCGAGGAAAACACAAAAGGAGGAGAGAAAGGGAAACCCCCCTCCTTAGGAGGACCTGCACAGCACAAAGCTGGTGACGTGTTCGGGCTTCGCCCAGGATGGTGTGTGTGGAGAAGTGGTTTGGGGACCTGTTGACTTACGTGGCAGTGGGACTGGATGACTGGTTCACACGCACGGATCAGCAGGGCTTCAATCTGAATGTCCTGCGAGACCAAAAATAGGAACAGCACTGAACATAATTTAACTCACAAAACCACGGAACAATGACAAGCAAGAGCCAAACACATGCAGACTGTGCAGTGAGAGCAATGCTACATTACTAGAAGGGTCCATAACACAACCAATCAAGTGGAGAGTGCGTTACCTCAGACTCCAGCTCGGTGAGATTACCCACCACATCCCTACAGTCTGAGCCCAGATCCTCCAGATGGTCCTGGAGACACTCCAGCTCCTGCAGTGCACAGTGGAGTTTAATCAGGGTTAGAATGTAATACCATATGTACTGAATTGATTACAATTATAACCAAGTAAGAAATAAGATACAAGATGTAGTTTTGAAGGTGATCATCATACCAACACTGTAAATTCACTATAATTCAGCTTTCTGGGCATGTGTGGATATGGCGCAAAAAAATAAATAAATAAATAAATAAATAAATAAATAATAAAAAAAAAGCTTCTACAGTTGTGGTTTACCCTCATATAAAATGATATGGAGAGTTTCTAGTTTGGCTGACCTGGCCAGGTTCAGTTTTCTCACTGCACCACTTTCCCAGGTCAGTCATGCAGCGCCTTTGCAGGTCTGGGTCCAGCTTCACATCCAGCGCCCTCTGGTGGAGGATACGCTGTACCTCCGTCTTACAGTCACGGGATAACTACAGATACACAACGTTCTAGAGCTAAATAACATACAGGAGAGCACAACAACCCTCACTCATACAAAACAACGCACAACGCAGATATTTTGTTCCCATGTTTTACTACATTTACTGGTCTCTCACCCAAATTACTACACTCCAGCTCACCAAGACATGTCTGTTTGACTGTTAGATTCTAGATTGGAACAAAAATGAACACATCTAACTTACTGATTAGACAGATGAATCCCACATCTCACACCCCACACCAATCATAAAAATTTACTAATTAAACTCTGAAGCTTGAATTGTTCAGTCTTTGAAAAAAAATTACACAAGCTTTTCAAGGACTGAAGAAAATGTTGGTCCTTTTTGATTGGTTCACCACAGCATGCATCATTTGGCCCATGGACATCTATTCTGAACAGCGGCACTACGAATCCAATACTTACAGCAGCAAAACTTTGCTGTTCAGAGGAATCCTGTGGTTAAATCTGAGGTTAGGCTTAGAAAGGATTCAGCAGTGTTCTTACACCAACTACACACTACAGTGAAGTGAAATGTATAAAGTCATACAGAAAATACGCTTTAAAAATGTTTTAAATCCTTTTCTACAAGTCCAGTATGTTTGGACGCTGGTCTGTCCCACTAGTCCCTATCTTGTGCAGCTTTGTCTCAGCAGACACACACACACACACACCCCCCCCCATTTCTAAACCAGCTGGTCACATGCATCAAGACCAGCTTTCACACAAAAACATCACAAGCTCAATTCCACAAACACAAGTATAGTATTTATACTGACACTCAAACTTGACCTGTATTTAAATTGCTCAGTTTGACTACAATTCACCAATTGCAAACTCTGTATTTAAAATTTTTGCTTACCTAGACATCTTAAATTTGTCAATCAAAATGTCATCCAAAATGCAAAAAAACAAACAAACAAAAAAGATTACCCAAATGTACACAGGGTATCTAATGCTTTCACACTTCTACCGTCTGCATACAACCAACAGTCTCAGCAAGTCTACTTCCTACAGCGTAATACTGAAGATTTAAGATGCCCCTGTGCATCCGGGTGTGCTGAGGTGCGCGTGCGCTCACCCGGCGACCCTGCTCCTCGGTGCGGTAGGCATGGCGATACAGGCAGGAGAAGACGGCTCCAGGAGGCATGAACTCGCTGGTCTCATTCCAGCCATGGGTGTGGCAGATTCGCGCTGCATCGTTCTGACACTTTCTGTACAGGATTGGATCCAGCCTGAGAGTAGGAGAAAGGAGGAGAGCAAGAGAAAGAATGAGGAAGTACAAATAACCCTTTACATAATGACCCTTTACACACTGCAGCTCCGATTAGAACATTTTGAAGAAAAATGAAGAAATCTTGACCCTTTCTGTTTAAGGCCAGTCTGAACCAAACCAGCTGCTTATTAAATCCCAGAAACCGAAATACTTGATGCTTATGGGCAAGGATTTTGCATAACATTACACTATTCTTAAAGAATTCCTCAATGTGCTATTAGTAATACCAACATTTTATTTTTGCAACGGTAAAAGTATAGAGGAGAGAATGTGAGAGGAAGACATTGATGACTGAAACTGGCTCTTCCGTGTATTTAGTTACTATGACGATTCAGGCACTTGAACAGCCTGGCCATTTGAGATACCTGACGTCATGCAAATAATACTCGTCATTAGAAGGCACTCCCAGCTTAAGAACTACACAGTGCTGAATGTCCTGATAATGTCCAGGACACCAAGGCTTTGGTCACTTACTTCCAGTCTCTGGAGATAAAGTACTGCAGCTCCAGCAACCGGTGCTCACAGTCTTCCACCATCTTATCAGTGTAGAGATGCTCCATCAAACAAGACAAGATCCTATGCATGCGCACACACACACACACACACACACACGTCCGTCTCTTCCTCAACGACACAGTTTGAGTGCAGGAGTAGATCAGTGTGTGTGTGTGAGTGTGGAACAAGGTTCAGTGAAGCTGCTCACATGGGGTCTCCGTTGCGGATGTGTTTGCAGGCGGTCTGGATGACTGACTCGCAGGCCTCGTTGAGCGCACGGTCGATCCGGTAATCGGCCCCGGGGTCGGTCTCCTGGACCAAGGTCTGAAGCTGAGGACAAACAGCGCACAAGCATCTGTTATTAAACACGCCCGAAACCAGCTGCACACATACAACGTTTTGTACATCCACACAGAGTCCCATAAGGGAACCCAGCGATGAGGCGCAGATGAAGCAAACTCACGGCCTTTTGGCAGAGTCCGTCGACGATGCCCTTGTCTCGGGACACCCTCATGAGGCAGTGCAGGGTTCGGCCCTTGTGGTGCAGGCCGGAGCACTGCGTGTCGATCTCGCTGCGGCAGTGCAACACGATCTCAGGGCTCAGAGAGTAATCCTCCATCAGCATTCGCCTGTAGTCCAGCATCTCCCCCTGACACTCGCCACTCACGGTACGGCCTGGTGCACAGCCAGAAAACACCACTGAGCAGCTAGAAACACCCACAGCACTGGCCTGCATACGGGCACTGACCCGCTACCTGTTATATGGCTATTATTTATTATTATTATTATTATTGATACTGCAGTACACTCCCTGAGATATTTCTCTCATCTGTTGCCATTTTGTAAAATGAGATGTGATAGTGTTATTATTATCCACTTGGTGCACGATCATTTTACAGCAGTGCATTCACAAGCACAGTGCTGACAGATGACTGAAATGTGTTACTCTGAACAGACACAGGCTGAAAGGAGGCTAAAATAAACAGAAGAAAAAAAAATCCCAAGCAAGAAACACACGGCAATCCCCACTAGACGCCCACCTCTGTGGACGGCCGACTCCAGGCACAGCAGCAGGTAGGAGAGCTTGGCCTCTCTCCCTCGAGGCAGAGTTGTGTCTACGTTGCAGCGGTATTTGCGCAGGTCTTGTTTGCAGGCCTTAGCCAGCGAGTAGCTGACCTTGTAGTCCTGGACTATGAGCTTCTGTCTGGTGGAGAGCGCCTCCTTGCACTGTAGAGCACGGTACAGCGTTTAACAGGCCCAGCAGCTTGCACACACCCCCCCTATATTCTACTACATCAGACAACAGAGGTTCACGCCAGCAACCGTATCTCGTATACACAAGGTGAATAATCAATACAGTAAGAAACATCACAAACCAAAGTAGATATTGTAAATACCTTCCCAGACATACTGTCCTCAAACTTGTGGTTGAAGAGGCATTTGTAGACTCGCCCCTCACCCGCTGGAGTCTAAACAACAAAGATCACATTCATGCACATTCCTTCATTCAAATCAATAACACAACTAGACTTAAACTGTACACAGTACAACACTCAGGTTATCAAGGGGATTATTCAGATGTATCCAACCAGAATCGACTTTCGTGAACTTTCATTTTTACATAAACAACCATCCATAAAGCGAATCCATACTTATTTGATCTGCTGTACTGACAAGTGGCTACAGATGGAACCTGATCACCCCCTAAAAATGCAACACGTAACTTAATCTAGTCATTTTGTACAGCAGGTAAAGAAAGGTCCTAACAAGTCCAAGACCACATTTTTATTCCCAGGGAGCCCACATTCCACCATACTGATAAACATGTAAGTTGTCCTGGAGAAGAGTCTCTGCCAAATGTCAATTATAAAATCTACAAGCGGTTCTTTGTCAGGTTTACCGTAAAACATAACTAAAAGCCCAACTGTTAGACGCTTGTTACATTATCAGTACATTAGAGTTTCTAATGGTATTTCATAACCATGAACTGCCCACAGAGGTCTATAGGTTCAGTTTTGCACCATATGTAACTAATACTAAATTAATAAGCACTTATCCTGTACACAGAAAATATATTTGAGATATTCTTTATATAGGTTTGATAAAATTTATATATATATTGTTCAGTATTCTTTTAAAACAGCATGTGAATGCATTTTCATTGCTAAATTGTGTGTGAGGATGTGAAGTCACATTTTCACAGAAGCGCTCGCGGTCTTCACGGCAGGCAAAGTAGAGATGTCTGTCGAGGTGAAAGTCTTCTGAGGAGAGCTCAGCCACACGCATGATGGCCTTCTTACAGTCTTCTTTAATAACGTAATGGCCAGCCTGATCTTCCACTTCACTCACCAGCCCCTTCTCTAGACAAGCTATCACCTCTCCCTGAGAGTGCACATCCTGAGAGAGAGAAACAGGAATATTCAAACAGGAAAAAGTGGTAAAGTATAACTCAGTGTTAGCTGTTAGCAAACGTTTAACATTTGCTGTATGGCTTGAGGAAGCAAACCATATGTGATTTCTGCTTCTTGTCTTTTTTTAAGAACATAAATATATACAAATGAGTAGGTGGCAGCATGCTGTCAGTGGTTTCAGTGTGCTGACTGCTGAGTCAAATAAGCAGTTTTGTTTTTTGTTTACTTCTGATAGATGAAAATTGGCCACTTCATTTATAACCCTTTTCCAAGTGAAAAGATGTTTTCTTCTCTCAACACTTCGCATTTCCGTTACACTGAAACCCATGTGTTTAGACAGGATGAGACGACAATGAGTAAACCATTTCAGTGTCTGGAGAGCCAGCCCAAGCCATCAGTGTATCGAAGGACACGAGGCTAAGCTGCCTCATTCCACATCACGTCTCTACACGTATACAAGATCCTTTTAGGGATTATTAGTGATGCTGACTGAATAACTAAGGCGCAAAGCAGGCCGTGTTCCGTTTGCTCTCGGCTGAGACGGACCAGAAGCTCCAGGCCACACCTTCTCGCCGGTGCTGATGCTCCCGCAGTGCAGTGCATTGATGTCATCCTTGCACTTGTCCATGAAGCCACAGATGAGGCGGTAGTCGCTGAAGATGATGGTGGCCATCTTCATGATGTACTGGTTACACTGGTACTCTGTAATGTTGATACGGTGGTCCACTAAACAGGACACCAGGTAGCCCTTCCCACGCTCCTCTGCTGCACACTCCTTAATCTGGAATCAATGCAATGTTTTAACTCGTTAAAGCCGAAACAGCAACACAATCTATTTAAACGACTGAGAAATGTCACTTCCAGAACTCACATCACTAAGGGTACTCTTGCACACCTCCACAGCCACCGACTCAAACTTTGGGTCCGTTGTCAGGTTCAACTTATAGTTCCACAGGAGCTAAAAAGAACAGAATTGAACCTTTTGAAAAAATAATCAATGAACGGTTGAGCTCTGCAGTTAAAGGGCCAACATTTATAGGCTTCTGAAAATACATACAGGGCCAAAACAGTTCCAATATCAGAACTCTTACTGCGATCATGACAGTTGCTAGTTAATGTCTCTCCAACCCCTGCCCTTAACTTGCACCTGGTACTCTACTGACGACACAGAGGTGCACGCTGATACTTACATGGTTGCAGTCAGATGTAATCTCAGTCTCCTACAGGTCAAAGGAGAAACACAAATTGGTTAGAGTGGAAAACCTGCTCATGCAGTCTATTCAGTTCTAGAAATCTGGCATTAGCCTGGCACGTAAAAATCAAAGTTAAAATGCACAGAACATACGGCAAGTACACAAGAGCAAGTGTGTCTAGTATATCTTTGAACTGATGCAGTGTATTTGCATCTCAACATGCTGAAAACAAGATGTTCTGAATGGTGAAAAGCTCAAGAAAGGAGGAACAAGGCTGATTTGCAGTTAAGAAACACAATGCGCAGACGGTTTTACTAGATAACTGCAATCTGACTTCAGAATCCTGCATATTTTGTGTTAAACTAAAGTGCACTTCTCTGTTTAACATAAATCTCCATTCAAATGGCTGTTTCTCTGAAATAACGTTCCTATTTCCCATTGCTGTAAAACCGAAAGAGGAAGAGGAAAACTGAAAGAGGTCACACAGCTCTCAACTCCAATGCATTCCAAAGTCCGAGATATGGCACAAGATCCAAGCGAGCCGCACTGAAAATAACTCGTACGTAAAACAAGCTATCCTGTTACGGGAACAATCTCTTCAAAACAAGACACAAACTAATTAGATAACTCCATAGGAAATGGAGCACAAAACCCTCAACCCAGATTCCAGTTTCACAAGTTTATTTACACTACCAAAGGATTTCTGTGTTCATGTTCATCTATCCCAGTCTCTCTCATTTCACAGAAAATATTCTGTTCGACTGACCAAAGGACTATAAACATTAAACGGCTAGAGATGTGTAACCACCCTGACCGTTTAAAACACTTATCTGAACAAGGCTGAGCAACACTTATGCAAATATAATTGACTACTGTAACTCCACTGTGTCGAGTTGCATAAAAACTTGTTTTTGTGTAGTGGCAGCTGCATGCTGCAGGTCTTCCCAAAGGCTTCTACAACGAAAACGCTTTCAGCAAGTCAACACTGCAGTCTAAAGGGTGCAACGTGTTTGCATTTTTCCTTTCCAAATCCACATCATTTTATTCCACGTCCCCGTTTGCCGTATCCAGTCATTGTTGTTTCCTTGCACAGACCATCGCAGCAGAGTTTATTAGCAAGGCAAAGTGGCGCAGCCCGTGCTGTGAACCGAAACATGACGTACTCGCTGATCTGTAGGGAAATTAAGAATCTGATGTGTCTAAAGGATACTGACTGTAGCTCGTCAACATCTGTTAACAACTAGTTCAATAAGTCAAGCATTCCAAACTTTTTAGCTGCTCGATTTCATTGTTCACAAAATATTTAATCATCTTATACCTCTTTTATGAAACATTAATGCATTAGAGGCACTGCTACTCTCAATCTAGAATTTACTGACGTGTGTTAAAAACTAAAGGAACAATCGTGTCTGATACACTCAAATGTACAAATGTTTTTCACTGTCACACCACCCACATTCAGTTTTCAGTGGTCAGAAACTGACCAGTGAATGAATGGGGTAGAAGATTGCTGAAAACTCATGCACAGATAACACGCACCTATACGCACCAGGTGCAGGGTACATATTTCTAGTGAAATGGACACAGTATATAAATGGTCATAATTAAAACACTGGCAAAGTTTATTTTTAACACACATACACACACACACACACACACACACACATACACACACACACACTGGTCACTTATTACAAGTCTGTTCACCAAGTCAGAGGCAGATTTGCAGTGGCTTTCCAAGCAAAGTTCTCAAGGGTTTCTCAAACTGCTTGATGGTTAAACAAATACACAAAGAAAAATTGTGAAAGCTAGTAATAGCAGCAAATATATATTTTTTTCTGGGTTCTGTTAACAGGTTGAGGGACCATACTAACTACTGCTAATAAAAATACCTCACAAGGTGAAGGTGTATCATAAATGTGTGAGCTCTAGCAGCATCCAAGATGAGTTTATCTTTAAGAAATAATAACGCTGACAAACTTTTACTGAGATTGGTCGGTCTCTGTTGGTCACAGACAGGGACCTAGAGAGAAGCCACAGATATTCAATTACACAAATTTAGATCAACTGTGTATGATGAGCTGTGAGAAGCTGGGCCTGTTATTTCTGTGTACTTTTGAGTCAAGCTCTTTTAAATCTATTTTGCATATTTGTCTGAATGAAAGTTTACATCTGCAGCCTGATGGTACTTTGTTGCATGCATAGATGACAGCAGTTTCCACATAAATCGGTATCTCCTTTACTCTAGATGTGTTCAAATGAACATCCATCAGTTGTGATTTGTGAATGCTGCTTGGATAAGATCTATGAGGGAGATGGGCACAGGTCAACTATGATACTTCCCATATAAAAACCTATGTTCTGACATTATGGCAAGTCTTGGCAACAGTGAATAATGAGTTACCCTACTTGTTTGAGCTAGTTCAAGGTTTAACAGCTCTTAGCATGACCATCTTCTCCTCTCTGCCACACAACGGCATATCTTCAACAGCTGAGAATAGACCCTGGATATGCCATACATACAACAGCACAGCTCAAAATGCAGAGAGAGAATGTGTAACTTAAGAATGGGAGGACTTAATAAATGCCATCTTGTTGCTAAAAATTACACCCCAATCCTATCAAAGTGCAACCTGCTTTGACCTCAGGCACATTCAAGATTTTTGTAATTAATTTCAGCACGTAATAATTAAGATATATCAGAGATTCAGCAGGCTAGTAAAATTACTACAATATTTCATTCTTGGACAATAATTGAAGAAGTCTCCTGTCACTCATCTATATCTTAACATACACACAAAAATCTGTGAGCAACTACACTTAAACTGCACACATAAGCCAGATGCATTCAGCAACTATATGCATACTGCATTTTAGCAAATGTTTTAAAGGCCTTTAATAGCCTTTTTTTGGGAGGGGTTAGGCTACAAAGCCAGGTGGCATATAAAGTCCAATACACTGATAGAGAGCACAAGGGCTCTGCAAGCTATAGTGGAGTCTCAAATGCCCCCTCAACGGGCCTGAATAACAACCATAATACTAATTCATGTTGCCATGGCAAAGAAAAAGTCTTCCAAAGCTGCGAACCTCTTTCCATAACATCTCCACCTCAGAAAAATCTCCACCTCAGTAACTACCCCAGGTTGGGGCAAAACTTCTCAATAAGTTTGTTTTTAGAGATCATTCAGCTCCATCTTTCAAAGCAGTAAACATGACCAATTTTACTCAGACTGTGAAGGATGTTTTACAAAGCTGATTGCACTTGGGAACCTTCAACTTTTGCTGTTAATGACTTACTGACTTCAGGACAAAGAGTTTAGCTTTGGGAGAACACCACATGACTGAATAAACAATGTGGTCTTCAACAACTAGCTTTTCTCAACAAAGAAACTGACAGAACCAAGCACTCTACATCGTTGTTCATTCTGGGCATTAGGATTGTCACAGCCTGACACTTAAGTTTAAAGAATACAAGAATTCATCAGGAGTTATAATGAAAGCGTATTAAGAACGAACAGAATCAACACATTTTCAACACGTGTCCAATCTGCGCATAAATTTCCTCACAAATAACAGCAACCAGGAAGAGAAGCAACACTCTCACTGAATGGAGGATATATGATACAAATTTAGATCTGTTGATACTATGTGATACAAATTCAGAGCAAAACATTATTCTAAAACTGTTCAAAACATGGCAGGTCATTTGGCTTGTTTATATTAGACACTGAAATGGGGAACAACCAGCATACACAGTGCATATATTGTATTTACATTGTTAGCTTACTAAACATCACAAATACTCAAGTCAGAAACGCTAATGCAAGTTGGGAAATCATAACGATAGCCAGCTAGCTATTTAGCTACAAATGCTACTATTGATATCTACTAGCAAGCACAAACGACAAACAATAGCTCTGCATTTCTTTTCTCCAAGCTCACACACATTACACATGCACAGCAATGGAGCAGTTTCGGACATCAGACAGCTAGCTAGCCAACATAAGCTAACTTTAATTCGTTCAACTTCATGCTCAACTAAACATCGACTTTGCTAATGTTTGCTAACGTTAAAGCTTCCATAGCTAATTAGCTAGGTTATAAAGCGAAAGTAACACACCTGGTTATTCGTTTTTATCCACAGAACCGTTGCACAAAACAGTCAGAAATTGCACATTTTAACGATTATCCATAGTTTATATATAAGTTAGCTAGCCAACTGCGACTAGAATGGCAGCTAACGTTAGCTAATGCTAGCAACAAACAGGCGTTTTTATATTTAGAAACAATAGCTAGCAAACGTTAGCCTCTATCTAGCGAACCACTAAGTCAGTTAAATAAATTAGCTGGCTACCTATATCCACAGATATAACTCAAAATGCAAGTTAGCTAGGCATCCATATAGCTACCACACGACTTACTGACAATCAGTATTCGCCTCCCACGACAACTAGCTAGGAGAGCTGCGTAGATAGCTACGCTTAGCTCGCTAGCTACCGGAGACACGTTAATTAGCAACACGGATATGTTGGTTCATTTGCCTCGAATATCTTCACCTCTTTACGATCCTGCAGACACTCGAGCACGGCCAGGTTGTTATTCCAAGAATGCTTGGGACAAAGTCTGGTCAGGTCCTCCCGACAGGCCTCCTCTTCTGCAAGCCTCCATCCGCTGCTGCGGCGAGGCGGTGAGGCCCCGGCCACCGCTGCAAGCTTTCCCTCTTGCAGCGGACCTCCTGGATTCTTAAGAATGTCGGCATTGTCTAATAAATTGTCATTGGAGTTGCTCGGTGACTTAATTCCCTGAGTAAAGCAGATACAAGTGGACAGAGTAATAAACAATATAAGAAGCTGAACACGTCTACAAGCCGCCATCTTCCGTAAACTATCTACGCCTAGCTACGGCAGCCGGACGCCAGCGATATCTGCCGTGGTGTGCGCGTTGTTGGTAAGCTCGACCATATAGAGGCCACGTAGACTACATATGAGCGAATACTCGACTTTCACTTTACACAGATTAGGCCAGATAAGACATTTTAGATGATCATGATCGGATGTTTGGATATGACACGAAATATTCTCTGTATGACTGAGTATTTCGTTTAGATTTCGAACAGTTTCATAGTGCTCTCATTCCTGACAAACTCAAAAACGTTTTGCGAATTCATACCAGAGACAAGTGCTTTAGAAGAAACTTGCTTTGAATAAGGAATGAAAATATATAATTGGAAAATGAATAATAAAACCGAACCAATGACAGTTCCACACAAATATGGGCATTTATTAAAGATTACAATCACACACACACACAAAAACCTTACTTTAAAAACTCATTTACAATATATACATTTGATAGACATTTACAAAAGAAATAAATGATGACATGTCACTCCATTGCATTCTCAAACTCTGCTGCAAATGTAAAAGGAATACATATGAAAGAAAAGCTGACCGGTTATTAATGCATGATTAAAACCCTGTACACATAAAAATCAGACATCTACAAAAGTCCTCAATTCACACAAAAACAGAGTGAGGAAAACAAAGGACCCTGCAAACACTGATTTTTACCAGTTTAAGAGTTCTGTATTCAAAAAAAGTAGTGTCAAAGCTATAGATAATGGTGAATACCTGGGACATCTTAGGTTAGCAAAGTCAACTTAAACACAAACCAGCCACATGGCTTGCATCTGTAATTCCTTTATCACGATAAAAAAATAATAACTCATCTGATTTCAGATGAAAAGCAAGCACTGATGTATTGAAACCAGCCAATTTTAACCCAGAAATCCCTTCAGGTGAACATGGGCTGAATACCATTCTTCAAACACCAGGAGCAATGAAGAGCAATAAAGATCACATCCTCAAAGTGTCCATAATCAACCCTAACAGACCCTCTAAAATCTGCTCATTCCCATTTATAGATCTTGAGCATCTTCTCAGTAAGAGTGGCCAAGTAATTTTCCTGGTTCATCTCAAATGGGCAGATGTCCAATACAGGAAGATCTGCAGGCAGCTTCTGAAACAAGGCACCACTACCAGCATCCCACACCTAGGAAAAGAAACATATTAATGCCCAGAGTTGATTAGGGGATGTATGAATCTAAACATAAACATGTTTTCCCTTACAACCATCATCACTCACCATGGTAGAATTGGATGCCTCATCTCCAGCGCACACCAGTGTGGTATCCTCACTAGCAGGGCTCTTGAACACTGCGTTCTTGGTGAGCACCTTGCATGAGGAGCCAGCGGTGAAGGTCTGGACAGGAGAGCAGGAGCAGACAGGTGCCTGCGATGAGTCCTGCTGAGGGCTTCGGTTCAGCTCCATAAGCACGCAGCGCAGAGCAGGGTTTGCACGACCTGGACCAGCACAGATGACACTCAGCCTGAAAGATCTGACAAGTGCATAATTTTCCCCACACACTTCAGAGGAAACCCTATTTTTCTTGCATTATGCACTTTAGTGATTTTTTTCTGCAATATACCCTTCTTTTAAGCTCAAGAATCAGTAGTTAGAGGATGATCCGAGGCAGGTGTGTGGGCACAGTGTGTACCATGAAGAGCCACTTCAGGACCAGAACTGAAAACCACTGGTCTAATTGCTATCCTTATTCTATGTTGCTATCCTTATTCTATTCTGACTTGAATTTCACCCTCATTAAACAATCCTGATAACTGGTAATTTGGTGCCCCCCAGTGGTTTAAGAAGAAATTGAAGTTTAAGGTCACATATCACTATTTTTAAAAATATGTACATGTTCAGTCTGTTCCTAGAAAAAAAAGCCCAAAATTGTCACGTCACTTTTTTAAAGCACATATTTACCACACTAGCAAACATTTTTGGCAGTGAAGCAATACATTAGAGCCCCAATATTCCACGACGGCATAGATATTTTGATGTATAATTAAATGGTCCAGTCTAATAATTGTATTACAGCATTACACTGGAAAATCACCGACTCACCAGGTCTGTAGGTGACCAGACAGTGTCTACTCTCTGGTTCAACCTGTATGTCTGTGCAGCCCCCAGACTCCAAAGGCAAAATGTGGGGTCTGTATGTGGTCCCATCCACCTGCTCCCAGAAACAGCCCCCTTCCAGAGAGCCAGCGATGAGACCACCACAGGGGAAGAGGCTGGAAGCCGCCCGGGGGATGTAAGACAGCGACACCACCGGACAACTGAGGAAAACATTTATTTTCATTGGGCAACCTTTTCTAAAGGGGTGGAGTGGGGGGGGGAAATCAACTCCACCCTTTTCTATGTACCAGGCGTTTCTGAGAAATTCTCATTAGAATCATGAGAGACGAGACAATGTGCTGAGGCATGTAAATACAAGAACAATTAATGTCTTCAAAACTCGTTATGTCCTGACCAGGCCACTGTTGTGGTGGTACCTGGAGCGGAGGGGGGCGAGTTCCTGCACGTAAGTGCTGGTGTCCCGGATGTCATACACCTGCACTGAGCCATTGCTCAGGCCAGCGTAGACGTAGCTGCTGTTGTCATGGCACCAGCAGCAGCTCCACACGGGCTTGGTGGTGTTGTAGACCTGAACCACGTTGTTGGTCATCAAACTGTGGAGAAAACCACCGCATCAGAGAGGACACTCAACACACGGCACGCCTGCCTGGCACGGCGCAACCCAAAAACCTCACAGAACTCTGGGCGTCATCCCGGGGCAATTCCCAGATCGTGCGCGAGCACGGAGCGCCTTTCGCTCACCACCTGCCGTAAAGGAAGCAGCCTCGCACCTGGTGAGCTTGATCGTGTTATCAAGAGCAGCCGAGAGCAGCAGGCTGTCGGCCTGTCTGCTGAAGGCGAGGCCTCGGATCTGTTTTGCATGAATGGGAACGTACTGGCCGGCTTTCAGATTCACAGTGCTAATCTTTTTAACGCCGTAACCTGAGAGCAAAAAAAAACAAACAAACAAACAAACAAACAAGAAAAAGGCAGAGAGTGAGAGGAAGGCCAGTTTGAACCTGGATCTTAGCTGAGAAGGTGGCAAAGGGTTTTCTCGGCGCTCACCAGGTACGAGGGTGGCATGAGGGGAAGGCTGAGAGGCCAACAGGCAACTGAGAGGCTCACAGTAGGACAGCACCCGGCAACCACCAGCCTGAGACACTAGAATGGCCTTTGAGAAGACATAGTGTCCCCCGCTTGAGGACTCTTGCCTCTGGGATAAAGACAGAGTAGAGGTCTGTGCCTGAGAGGAGCTGGAGGCAGTCTGAGCCATCAACTTTTTTAACTCCTGTATAGAAGAGGGAAAAACAGAGGGACACTCCGTTCTTAGGACGTATAGTCATGGTAACTGCTGAACGGTTCATCGTGCCATTTGTATTGAATTCCTTTAAAATGATCAGTCATCAAGGTTAACAGTCAAACTTAATTTTTTGCTGAACAATATCTCGCTGCAGTGACACAGGATGGGGGGGGGTCACTATACAGCCCTCCTACCTGAACCTCTCTGCGGAGTTTCCCACACTCATCCGTCACCACTTGCAGCTGCAGGCGACACTGAGCGGATTCCAGCTCTGCCTTCCTCCGCAAACTCTGCTCCTGCTCCAAGGACCTACACACACATTAAAAAAATCACAACAATCATCTGACTTAAGCCACAGGGTAAGTACACTGTGCAGCATTTGTGCATACCTTTTTAAACTCTCCTGTTCAGTGTTGTCCAGCGCCCTCAGCTTGCGTGCATACAGCAACACTATATCAGTGCGCTTGGCTTTCTTATTGCACTGAAAGGGAAAAGGGAACACACACACACACACACACACTTTAGCTTGAAAGCAACTCCAGCCATCCAAAAACAAACCGCTGGAATAAGATCACCCGCAGTGGGTGAGGCATCTCTCAGCTCCACGTGAAATGATCCTAGTCTGAGATGATTGAGCTATCAAAATACAGGGCACCAATGTCAATACCCCGAGGCCTATTCCAACATACAGGCTGTAATCACCCCCACCCCCAAACACATGAGCCCCTGCCCTGCAGGCATCTCACCTGTGGGCATTTGGCTCCCTGGCCCTTCAGCCACCGGTCGATGCAGGTGAAGCCGAACAGGTGTCCGCAGCGCAGTGACGCCAGGCGGTGCTCGCCCGAGCTGGTCCAGGGTTCGAAACATATAGAGCAGGTCTCGCCCTCCCCCTCCTCGCTCTCAGAAACTGTGGCCGCCGTAACCCCTGCAGGCTCGGAAACCCTCTGCCCAGACGAAAAAGACAAACAAGCAACACAATGAGCCGACAAAGGGAAATGGAGGGAACCATTTCTAAAACATTCAGCGTGCACGCCAAGCACTTGGAATCCAGAGTTCTTCATGTGTTATGTTCTTGATCAAGCCAAAAGCATCACTAAGTCAGCTGCACAGAAGTCCAGTATTAGTAAAGGACATCAAAGGTCCTTTGGTAAAGAGAGATCATTACTGCTGAATGACTGCTGTAAAAATGAGAGCGGAGAAATATTAGCTGATCAGAAAAAAAAAAAGATATAAGCCTACAGATTAATGCATTTAACTAACACAATCCAAGCAAAATGGACCACAGCCTACCTATGGTTTTCCATGTAATTTCCACATTAACACGACAGGTTAACAAGAGTATGGATTTTCACCCACCGTTATCTAAGTATTTACTCTGTAGAGGATAAATTCTCTTCAGCGTACTTTTCTTCGAACTAACCTTGGCCTCAGTCTGCACTTGAAGGCCCCTCATCTCAAATCCAGCAGAACCAGTTGACTCTGTGTAAAAGACAAACATTTGTAATTTGTTACACTTTGTTTTGATGTATGTATAAACAAACAAACAAATAACCACTAAATGTTAAATTAATGCAAGGCAAAACCACACCACGTAATTACCAAAGTTCATACAAATTCACAAAACCATACTTAGTGTGACAACGCGAACACTTCTGATTGGAATCATCACCTGTTACGTTGGCCATTTGAACAGGGGGGGACACTACTGGAGCAGGTAGGTCGGGGTTAGACCCCAGAGCAGATTCTGTAGAGAGTCTCAGGACTCTGCTCTCTCCCCCTTCTTCAGAGCCACTCCCATCCTCTGTACTTGCAGACAGAGGCTCTGTATCACTTCCTGCAGACACCCTGAGCAAGAAGTCCAAAGGGCCCCTGTTCAGCAGTGTAGTCTGGGTAGAATACTGAAACCGTAGACCTGGTCTACAAATAAGAGGATACAGCCAGGAACAAAGATATACACATGAATTTGCATAATCATATTTGGACATACAAGAATACACATTCTAATGCATCCATAGAGCGCTTATGAGCAAATACCAGTTCTTTAAGATGTGTTTCTCTATACTGGCAATGTTAGACTTAGCATGTGTTGTGTTATTTAGATTTATGATGTTTGCCCTCCTAGAATTTCACAATTCCCGATACCTTACCCACCATTTAACAGAATGGAGAACTTCACAATTCCTTGGTTTTTGTGTTACTAGTGTATGGAACATTAGTTTAGAATAATTTTATTAGTAAGTTTCATTAGTACCAAAAAGACACAAAAGAAAATCAGGTTTAAATTTTGGAAGCGATACAACATAAATTGGGTGCTTAATTTCCATACCTTGCCCTTCGTCTTCTCCTGACAACCTGAGTGGCCGCGAATCGCAATCTGTCAGTGGGGACAGTGGTTCCTCCATCACGCCGCCCATCGTCTTCCTCATCTTCCTCCTCCACCTCTGTGCTGCTCCCAGAGTCAGGAATGATAATGGGTACCTCCACTCCTACTGATGTAACAGCTGCTCCTGCTGCTCCCAATTGCATATCTACCTCCATATCTTCCATCTAAAATAGATTAGGGTAGAAGAATGAATTGATTAATCTTCCTTTTTCGATTAAAGTGTTATAGTAACCACTTTAAACTCTGAAGTAAACACGTATATTGTTCGCGCACAATATACCAGAACTCAGTAACGTGTAGCTTTCCTACTTGAATCTTTAAGTGAGCCCGTCAGACCGGAAATTTGGAATAGCGGTAGCCATCATGCTAACTGACCTAGTGGTTTCTAGCTAACTAATAGTCTAGAGTTCACATTACCTACTGGCTAGCTAATTAGCTGGGTCAATCTTGACTCCATCTACGTATCGCAGATTCCACACAGATAACTAGCTAGATTATCACGTAAAGTAATATCTCATGGGTATACATCGTAACTAGTTAATTAAACGATAAATTAAATCGATTAGGTAAGGCTAACCTAGCCAGCTACCTAAAAACACTGCACCAGTTAGCTAAATAGCGTACGGTTCTGTATATCCAGTAGCTAGCCTCTTAGCTGTCGGAAATTGATCGCAATCAAATAAAAACATATCTAGCTAGCCGAATAACTAGCTAGACAGCATTTACAACCGTCTACAGAAACGTTTATGTATATACGTATGAATTCTGGTTTTTTATTACGACTTGGCAAAGTAATAAAAACGTAATAAAGAAGTGTTGGTAATCAATACTCGCTAGCCAGCAAGCTATCTTATCTTGGCGAGCTAACTTAGCCGAGTGACAGAAGCTAGCTAGCTATCTTAGATAACAATGTTTTAAAAAGGGGGCATTACCTTAAATGCCGTCTTTGACCCTTTCGCTACATTAATCAACCATCATCCATACACTGATCGACAGGGGTTTTGAACGGACAGGAGAAACCGATCGTTTCTCTGAATCAGTAACTTAAAATGTATATTTACTTCCAACAGCTAATTAGCTAGCTGGCTGGCTGACTGGCTGGATTTGCAATATTCAAGTCCCCGCCAGACTATAGACCCGCCCACTCAGGATTTCTTTTTTCGCTTTAAGTAATCCAATCAGGTGTGATCACGTCCTGTAATTTACAAAAATAAAAGTTAATGCTTTGTTCAGGATTGAATGGTTACATTCGATATGTTATTACAAGTTTATAAAGCACGCAACCAGAAAAATAGATAAATAACTGGCAATACGATTACAGTGATCATGTGATAGGGTGATTTATGTGCAATAAAAGTATATATAAATGTGCATACAAATATGCTTCTTGCATTAGTGAGTGGGATGTTGTAGGGTGATAGTGCACAGTGTACAGCGAGGAAGCAAATGAAAGGCTACACTGAATGGGATATTTCAGTTTTATAGGTATTGTTCATTTATCTTCTATTATACATTAATTAGACATTCATTCGTGCACTAGACTACAGGGCTATTAGCCACACGCAAATTTTATTGTGAACAATGAGTTTGAATTAATTAATTAATTACAACGCGATGTGAAGTTTAATTTACGCCCAATAGATGGCGACAAGAAATCATACTTAAAACCAGGTTTGCTGTTATAGTATTTCGGTCTTGATCCGAGTTGCAAATTTACTTAACAAATCCACAAAATTATTTAAAATAATTTACATGGAATTGTGTTCAACGAAGTTCTACTTGATTATTTCAACAGAAAAGAAGCATTAAATATTTCAACATCTTTATTAAAATTAATTTACATTATATTTAGTTCACAGTACATTACAATTCATGCTACTTGCCTAAAAGTAACAACTTAATTTTTTTTTTGCAATCGTTTCTTGTAATTATTGAATTTGTGTCAGACAAAATCAATGACATTATTTCCTGTCTGGGTACAGAAGATCAGAGCCATATATAATAAATGGAAGTCTCCAGTCATCAAGTCTTTAGTATGTAAATGTGTGATTTTACATTTATTCATCTTCTGGATGTAAACATTTTAGGCCCTGTAAAGCTCTCGTATGATGAATAATTTTGATGGTGTCATTAATTCTCATTTTATATAAATATAGAACACACTATTCTACACACTGCATTATCACAAAAGGATATTTAACAAGCATGTGCATAGGTTTTGCAGAAAAAAAAGTTTTTGGACATCATTAAGGAACGCTTTACACTACCTAAGCCTAGTATGTTCTATGCATGGGGAAAAGAAAGTGAAGCAGAACTGTTCCATAATAGTAGCCCATTAGCTTCAAACTGTAGCTTCAAACTGTATGCATTATCTTCAAACTGTATGCATAAAAAAGATAGATGGAGAGAGAATATCTTGAGAGGATAAGTAGACAAAAATCATTTAATTGCAAAAAAATTTTACATCCATTAACAGTTGTAAATGTGGACCACAAGCTTAAATATACATCCAGAAATACCTGCTAAAATGAGATGAATAGGTGATTAGTTGTACAGGTATCAAAGATTTATTTACCATTCTGACACACTTGGACATAAAGTGGAAAATGGATGACAGCACACAAAACTCACAAAAAAACCATTAACAGGGCTGAAAATTAAGATAAGCAAACATTGATAGAATAGACATACATAAATATAAAATGAGATTTCTCAAAATCCTGAAAAAAATGTCTCAAAATGGAGAGTCCATGAGTCTTTTGCGGCTGTATGTTCTAGAAGCTCGCCGGTGTCTCCGTGTTTGGCTAAAAGGTGAGACATCTAACATTAACACACCTTTTTTACCACATAGCTCCAAGTTTCCAGTTGATTCTGGGGAAGAAAATAAAACAATCATCACAGGACTGCAGGATTCTGTTCTTATCCTGATAACTGCTAAATCCTTAAATTGAACATTTTTAAACTGACAAGTAGAAACTATTTTTCAAGTATTTAATAAATATTTAGATTACATGCCATGACAGCTATATTACTAGCAGTAAACCAATAAAATGCACCATACAAATGAAATAATAAATATTTTTCCATGTTTAAGGTACACCCTATTACTTTTTTGGTGTCCCTTTAAGCAAAATACAATTGCTTAAATCAGTTTGCTCACCATCAACCTGTGCAGGATCCTTTGCAACACTGCTCTTTTTTCCTTTGTATAACAGGGGTGACTGTGTGAGAGCAAGGATTCCACTGACAGACACCGATTTCTTCACTTTAGAATTTGGAGGCGTAACCACTGTGAACAATCATAAAGGCAAAAAGGACAGGTTAAAAAAAAAAGAAAAAAAAAAAAGAAAAAAAGACAAAAGTTACAATCAGGTTATTTCTCTTTGATAAAGTTTTATAAACTCTATCAGAGTTTGCATGTCATGGGTAAAGTAAATAAAGCAATAAATAAATAGATGGATGCAATTTTTTTTCTAGGGCTTTACTAGTAATTTCCAAAGTGCCCCTGGTCAAGTTCACTGCTATAGTAATTGGAATGTTGCAAAAGAAAAGTCTTACTCATATCTTACCTAAGCCAATTGACCCTTTCCCACTTTTCAATGACAGCTCTTCGTTATTCACAGGATCTTTTTTGTCACAGGGCTGCACAACAGATTCTGACCAGTCCATTTCCTCTGTAGTGCAAAGCCTTGATCTTATACGCAATGCACGTGTAAAAGCAGGGGAACCCTTTGACTCTTTGATTTCTTCTTCACCCTGGAGTCTGAACACACCATCGAGCTCTGGATTGTCCAATACATCACACTCTCCCTTGATCACATTTTCCTTAGTCCCCAACATTCCATCCCTTGCCCTTTTCTTACGGGGCCAGCTACTGAAGTTTTCTGGAGTAGACCATCCTCGTTTCTGAGGAGATGGAGTCCAAGGCACATTTTCCCCAGGACCCAAGGGAGAAGGGCTATTGGTAGGAAACCTTGTGGGAGTGATCGACTGACATATGTATGTCTGAACACCTCCTTTCCCCGGTGTACCGTGTGTACAAAGGGATGGGGATATGCAGCAAGGCTCTCTGTGTTTAGAACAATGCGCAAGAGGGCTGCCGGCTCTTGATGTTTTGGTATTCATAAGTGGATTCAGGTTTCTGGCTGCACAATCAGGTGCTTCATCCAAATTAAAAGAGTCAGTGCGTTTAAACCTAAGCTTGGGCAAACCAGATGCCTGCATTTCCAGTTCTACTTGATATGTAAGGGGATTGGGTTCAGCTATCTTCTTTTTATGTGTAGGTCTTCCAGAGTCCTGTGGAGTGGAGAACACTGGCAGTCCAGGGGAATATCCTAGGCGTGCTGCTGCCTTTCTCTGTTGCCGATCTGGAGTCTGACGGAAGCCATAGCAACACTCTCGTGTAGCTTCAGCAGGAAGAGCTTGCATGCCTGTGAATTCAAACACCTCTGTTCTAGAGGATTTCCGTGAGAATGCTATGTTCATCTTAACTCCACAACTTAGTTCCGTCTTCACTACAGCTGCTTCTGCAATATCAATGCTCTCTTCTGTGGTGTTACCACTAAATTGGAATGAGTCCATTTGTTGGGTATCTGACAATGACCCCTCCTCTGTCATTTCACAACTAGATTCATTTTGTCTCTCAGTAGCCTTTGCTGTCTGAGGCTCTCTATCTAGGACTTGACTGGACTTGCTGCAATTTGATGAAGTACTTGGACAACTGGTACTAACAAATATATGACTGCCAGATGTGTATGGCCCAAGTACTGGTTTTGACAACTTGTAATTCATAGGCACATTACATGGGACAGGGCTACTGGATTGAAGGACTTTAGTTTTACAATGAGGTGGAGGAGAGGAATTTTTAGAAGGTGTCCTTGCAGAAGAAGTACAAATTCTGTGTGAAGGTCCAGGGCTTTTCTTAGATGTTTTCATCTCTGTTGTTGGTGACGAAGGATGATCAACAGAAAGCATACTAGCACTCTGTGGATCAACTTTCTCTGGTAAGCTTAATGTTCTCTTCATGTTGTCTGACCTCTGGATCAATTTAGGTTCTTTGTTTGCAGTGATTTCAGATCCCCTTTGTTCTGTTTCAGGAAACAGCCTACATTTTCTTTGGGATAGTTTTTCAGGAGTTTTAAAAACGTCAGCCTGAACAGTGCAAAATTTGCTTGGTGTCATTAGTCTTGGTGAACATCTATTAGAAGACTGAGGAAACTCTGGAACCTTAAATGTTTTTTCTGACAAACACTTCTGTGGAGATGGAGACCAAGTGACACACTTTCTTGGCGTTCTCATGCTGGGACTAAGACAAGACCCAGAAATGGTACCACATTCCATAAAGTTCTTCACTGGGGTTCTTAGAATGCCCTTGAGGGGGCTTTTCTTTGGCGTCTCTGACACTAGACTTTTTGCAGATGGAGATCTAAATGGGCTCCCTCTCAAGACCATCCCATTCTCCCCAATAACACAGCCTGGGCTCTTAGGGATTAAAGAGCCTTTAGCTCTGGAGGAAGGAGGAGTCCTTGGGGTCTGGGGAGTTCTGCATCTAATTGTAGAACCAGGCTGTTTATATGGAGATTTTCTTGGAGTTTTGTTGAGATTCTGAAAAATAAATGTGTCGGTACATTAATGCATTACATTCTATTTTCATTTATTGAAGGAAATGCCTAGCAAGACGAAAGTCTCATTTTCAATAAGGCCCTGTAAATCTCATCATATACTGCTTATGAATACTGTGTGTAGTTGTAGATGCATTACCTCAAGACCAGAGTGTGCAGACTCAAGCTGGACTTCTTTAGTGTTCCTGGTTCTTCTGGAAGATGTGGAATGGCATCCAGGGGACTGAGCAGCTCCAAAAAGAAGTCTCACTGGAGACTTAACAGCATTAACATTAATACCTCCTACAAACCCAAACACAGAAAAATATCACACTAATGGTGCAATCTCTGAGGATATCAAGGTCTTTGTTAATAATCAGTAGTTATTAGCCATTTGCGCTATTGTCCCAGTAAGAAAGGTCCTGTGCAGGTATTCTTGCTCACCTCCGCCCTCAAAGACAGTGAGTTGTGAGGAAGACAAGGCTCTATCCAAATTTCGTGGCCTGGATTGTGAACTCGAGTAGAAGACACTAGAATGTCTCCTGGCTAGGTTTTTTATCCTAGGACTCCTTCTCAAATCTATTAAAAAGATTATGAAGACTTCTTATAAAGAAAGCAATGTGAACAAAACTTTTAATGTACCATTTTATTATGTATTAAAGTTACTAACCAGCAGCAGGTTTGACAGGAGACTCCTCAACAACAAACATCTCAGTTTCACCAGACCTCCTGATAAATGTGAAAATAATAAATAAATAAATAAATGACATTTTATTTGAACATGCCCCGCGTTCCATGCCCTTAAAATATTTAAATAATTCAATAAACAAGTAAACTAATAAATAAATAAAAACTAACCGACCTGCCATTCTTCTGTCTATGCAGTAAACGATTTGACACTTGCTTATGCAGTGGCGTTTCAGAAACCTTTTTTGTCAACAGACTGTGTCGGTCTGCAAGAGAAGAATTTCACATGTAAACCTGTATTATGATGCATCATTCTTTGACCACAGCAGCAAGCGCTCCTACCATCTTCCATCTGTGATCGCTTCCGTTTCTTTAGTCCTTCTACTGCCGATACAGACTGGCTGCGGGGCATTTTCCCTTTCTTTGAAGGGGACATGGTCGCTTGGTTGAAGAGATTTCTTCGCACCTTTGTCATCTCTGTATAAAACATTAGCAGTTTAGACAGAGAGATAGAGGGGTGTTTACTACAGAATAATCACTGTACACTGAAGATGGAGTTTTTGCACTTCTTACCTTGAACTGTTTGTTTTTGAGGTGGTTGGCTACCCGCACTGTACTTTTCTAAAGGAACACACACTGTTGGCTTTGTCTGTCGAGACAGGAAAAGCAATGCCAATGACACGGATGACTCCAGTCACCTCTGACACTGGAAGTAAAAAAGCTTGATGTTTGCACTTTTCTAAGAAAAAAAGAACACTGCTTTACACTGACCTGTCTATTTGATTTCCTGGGCATCTCTATTTGGCGGAGGGTTTGTGGGACCTCAGTCATGCTCTTACGTGTCAGCATACTGGTTCTGAACAGTAAACAGCAGTGTGATGTATTGTTGTGGTACAAATAAACACGTGAGCATCACAGTATGTGCCACACTGCATCACTCACCTCCTCTTTTTAGCAGAGCGATTACGTAACTCCTCAAGCCGCTCTCCAGCATTAGAGCCCAGGCTCTGTGTGCCGGACACTGGTGAGGGGCTTACAGAAACGCTCTCCTTGGCCATTGAGTCATCACTGAAAAAGTCAGGGGGCAGGACGGCAGTAAGTTCCTCAGGCAGCTGTGTACCAAGGCTGTGGTATATGTCTGCCAGGACCTTGGGAATGCCATTAAGGTACCTATGACATACAACAGGGGAACACACTGCTGTTATTTCTAACAGGATCCACTTTTGTTTTAACCTTGAAAATCAACTTTCAATTATAGGGTATTGCAAGCACTTACAATGGCAGAACCTCTTCCTTCATGAACTTTGACAGGTAAACAGGATCAAGCGTCAAAGACATTATGCGTAGCATATCAGCCATCTAAGTAAAAAGTCAGTGGAGATCATTTGTGGTATATTAAGTAACATTTTTATTGTACTACATTATATTCACCACTCATTTTACTAGACGTACTTATTCAGTTTGTAGAATTAGAGACTGCGTCTGTTACCGTGCTTAATTTGTGTTAACTGTCCTTTAGTCCTTCTTTATGATTGGTTTCTTACCAAACAGCTGCTTCAGGCTGAATATTCTTGGGTGACAAATGAGCTCACATCATCCCAACCTAGCACTAATACAGAGTAACACTACTGTGTTACTGAAAACCCCAGCAGCCCTCATGTGTTACAGAAAAGCTCGGTCATACTGCCTAAAGCAGTCATACAAGCCGAAGGTGGATGATGCATGTTTATGTACATAATTATAGAAATAACCATCAGCTAATACCTAATTACTTTGAGAATCCAGGATGTAATCCAGTTGCATTCTCTTACCTCCTCCACCATATGTTCCATGTGATCTGGGTGTTGAGCTGATGATGACTGCTTACACAGCTCCAGTCGGAGAACTACCTGCAGCTGACAACTTGACAGAGATCAGAAACTGCATTATTCCACGAGTTTTCCACGAGGCTACTAGGGTGGCAATAAACATTTCTAATATTACTCTCTATAAACATAATATTTGAAATATAAATTTCTTAACAGTCCATACTCTCTGATTTTGCTGTCAATATCTGGAACACTTCCGTAGATTTGACGAATAGACTGAGCGCTTTTAAAGAGGTTCTTCTTGATAAAATCTGAGAATGAAGCCTGTCAGGACAAACGAGGAAATGAATGGTCACCAACTTGAGTAAAAACCATGTAGTAAGTTGTCCACACTGCATGCACTGTACTGGAAGATATTAAGTGTATTTCAAGGGCATATTCATAATCTCAGTCAAGCCATAAACAGAGTCGAACACATTATCATTGTTTTAGTTTTTATATAATACTGTTTAGTAGTATTTGTACCACATTTTATCTATATTATAAAACATTTATACAAAATACTATTTTTATAACCTCAATGTTTAACATTTTGAACTGTTTGAAGAGATAAATTCATGTCTCATAAATTATGATGTCTGACCTTAAGACTACATAATTTCACATCACACATATTAGCCAGCCTTCCACCATCTCAAATGCACTTTCCCCCACCTCTGCATCAGAGTTACTTTTCCTGAAGGCCGTCACTAGCGAGAGCAGACCCTGGACCTGCGTAAGAAGAGGCACGCTCTTATCCTCCACAGCTTGTTGGTAGCTTAGTTTCAAATGGGAAAGTAGTTCCTCTTCACTTTTGAAGTCTGCAAGAGAATCAGTAAATTCAGTACAGTTTTGACTAATACATACACACTTAGATGCATCAGTTTAGAGGTGAGCTTCCCGTGCCCATCCCTTACGCATGGCTCCTGCTGTAGTTTGTTGACCAGTGGCTCTTGTGCGTCGTTTCACAGCTCGTCCAGCTGTGCTGCAGGACTCAGTTTCTGCCTGACTCTTCTGAGCTTTTACACTGAACCGAGCAAAATTCAGCATCTGCAGAGAGCGACTCATGGTCTTCATCTTCTGCCTTACTGGCGTTCGCTGAGCACCTCCTACATAACAAAGATCATTCCAAACTTCAGCCTCACAACTGTCTCAATAAGCCTGCATGCAAATGTTAAACATGTCAACTAAAGCACCCAAACACCCAGTGACCAAGTCAAAGGCAACAGTGGTAATATTATTACTAATTATTGCTTATGTTAGTGATAATAATGTTTATAATATAATAATAACAAATGCTGTCCAACATTCAAATACTTACACATTGGTGTAAATTAAATAAAATAATTTGTTCCATTTAAGACACCTGGTACTATGTATGTACTAACTTTTTTTTCCTTTGGGGCCAGTGCTGGGTCCTGCTGTATGGTGTTGATAGAACTCGGCTAGGCTGTGGTTGAGCTCCAGCTCAGTGCTGAATGCTCTCCGCTCTTCCTCTTCAGGGACAGCATGCAGGAGCCTAGCAGCCAAGAGCACGTGTCAACCATGACGACAACAACCACCACCTCCACGACAAACAACAGCTGCTGGTTTTAATAACAAGAAAATGTAATGTATTTATTCATTTGCAAAATCAATAGATGAAATTCAAATAACAATACCTCATTGACTCCATCAAATGGCAGCTAATCCCAGATTGGTCAGATAAAGGAAACCAGTCCTCTGTAACCTCTGTTTTCAGATTAGTCCATTGCTGAAGCTCTTGATTTGCCCAGTCAGGAATCTGATGTTTTGTTTGTTCTGGGATTTACAAAGGTTGCTTTTAATTGCACTGAACCAGCACTTTATCAAGTATGTCTACCCTTTCCTGAACAGGCCTCTTCGTTCTTAACATTATATATTCAGTTAAGCAACAGTAACGAGCTATTTCATAGTGGTGTCACACCAAAAAACTCGGTAGGGATGAGGTAAGTCAACTCATGGTTCAGTGTCATCACATTTAATAACTGATATAAGGCATGGTTGTACCTTTCATTACCTACCTGAACTTCCATCATCCTTCATGATGTCACACATCACTTTAAGAACACTACTGACTACATCAGGCAGGTCAACAGGGTCATCTGTAGTTTGTGAAGACATCAGGCTCATGCCCCCCACCTCCTCACTCCATGTGACCAGAGGCTGGAGGACTGTCAGAAGAGCTGAGTTGGGGGACAGCACTGACAAAACTGCAGAATGGACCCGCCCTCCTTCACTCACCTCCACCAACTGCAGACACACGTAAAGCGCACAGTGTTTCATAAAGGGTTTCATAAAACCTACCAAAAACATTTTCTATATAACAGTATGCAGGTAATGTAAGCTAAAATTACCATGTTAGAGGACTGGACAGACAGCTCCTTCAGAAGGCACTGAAAGTATGCCTGATCCTGTTCTGGTTTGTCTGAGCACAGTAAGACCCAGCATTCTGATGTCAACTCTCTGAGGGAGCAGGTGTCTAAGCCATGCAGCACACTTCTGAGCACCACTTCCACGGGAGCACACAGAGGCTTCTGTCCGCATGACACAGACTCAAATGACACTCTACAAGTGTGTCTGCCCTCTGGTGTCATAGGGAAAGAGTTGTGTTAAGTTTTAAAGTGTTCAAGGTACTTACTGGTGTCAAAATGAAACAAAACTGACATTTCAAGATCAATATTAGTTACCTGTGCCCAAGCAAAGAGTGCCCACAAGGGCTGGAAAAGCACGCTGGTAGGTCTTTTCTGAAGATAAAACGTAGCCAACAGCTAAGCCAGCTGGAAAAGTGCATACTGCTTCATCAGTCATCGTGTTCAGAATAGGATGTGTGTGGTTTAGGGCTAAACAAGGGGTCAGCATGGGAACCACTTTTCCAGCTACCAGCTTCAGCCCTTCCATTATAGTCCTTAAGCCTATGCACTCCCCAGCACTGTTATTAACCTGTTAAAAAGTGCAGTATATTATACACACACAAAGATTGCATGTTTATCATATATTATAAACTATAAAAGTTGAAGTACAAAACTCAACTAACCTGTGAGGAACTGGTATCAAGCCAATGAAGGACAACGTGCCTTTGAATCATCATGTCTATGAGGCGTTTTGGCAGGACAAACTCGAGTAAATCCTTGTGACTTTCGCTGTCACAGCTGCGTAATAACAAGAACTCCCCCAAATCGTTTTTGGAATGTGGGCACTCGGAGACCACAAACAAAACATTTTTCCCAAGATATGAAAGTTCATCATCTGCCAGCGAAATATTTTTGGTGTTGCGAATCGATCTCCTGGGTCGTAGTGTCAGTTTCGTCGGAGAGGTTATGTCCGGTCTATCCCATTGGAAATCCAAAAGAATCTCTTTCAGTGTGTTTTGCACACAGCTCGCCTGGCTATGTTGAAACTTATGCTGCTCACCAGACGTCTTTTCACTTACAGCAAATTTTGCGAGTAATTCCTCTTCAAAATCGCTAAAGACTTTCTCCTGAAGTTCTTTGAAATCTGTACCTCTTGTTATTAGATTTCCGTTTTTTACAGTTCTTGAATGGAAAAACGTGTAACCCCATCGCACTTTTTCGAATCCGTACTTACTGCCCAATGTAAGAAGAAATCTCGATATCCACTGCTTCAAATAATTCTGATACGTTTCCTTTGAGAAGTTGTGATCCTCTGACCGATAGTCCACATCGATAGCGAAAACCACATTATGAGAGGCCATTACTTCCTAGTTAAGAATGCATTAGTAGCTAGTGTTATTTACACGGTATATTAGTTCAATCTACCCATACGTTCTCAGAGTGCTTCTACAAAGCCAGCGTAAAAGTTTAAACATGACTGGTTTTCTCATAGGATTACTAGATAACTGTCTACCTAGCTAGTTAGCTATCTTAACTAGCTAGGTAGCTATCTAGCCAACTTGGCTACTAATATCTAGCTGTGTTTTGTACATTGGCCTGTTAAGCAAGCTGTAAAACATTAATAATCAAACTGACCAAACGACTGATTAAGACATCTATAAAATATTATTATTAATAACACCTAAAATTAAAAGCACAATATAGCGATAAAACTTACGAGTTCAAATCGCCATTTTCTAAGTCACCTAGCTAAGTAGCTAGCTAGCTAACCACCATTCTCTCAGTGCTTAAACTCTTCGCGCTTCAGAGCTGACTTTCTAAACTCAACCTGTGATTGGCTGAGGCTTCCATTGTCAAAAGAGACTTACAAACGTCTTTAATTTCGTCGCCTACGATTGGCCTCAAAGTGCCATGGATCAAACAAAGAGAATGTTACGTTTTTGGAAGTTTGCATATCTTCTTTTGAAACCTTGTTTGCAAAATAAAATTATTTTGTTGAATCAATCCCTCGACATCAATCCTGTAAACAAATATCCTACGTTTGCCCACTCAGTTACGTAATTTCCGTCGATCTCAGCCAGAGAGTTTGTGTCGTCGATTTCATCCCGTAATGTACCTGAAATATAGGACAGGGTATTCAACTGCAGTCCTGCATATTTTCAAGTTTTCGATATGCCTATAACTCAAAACAAACAATACCAACAAGGACAACATGTGCCGGTGTTATTTTCCTTACTTGGCTAGCAAATGGAACACAAAAACAAAGAGTTAGGTGCATAATGAAAGCCAACAGAAATGTGAAAACAAGCAATTTTTATTTTTAGGGGTATGAAAGGTCATTTAACTCAAATGTACATGCTGGCATGAATGTGTAATTAGTAAATCCAGAATAGCCAAAGATGTACTGCTTTGCTAACAAAGTCCAGTGTGTAATTTGTGTAAATATGACATAAAAGGTTTTTGGAAAAGGTCAAGTGTTCCACTGTAAATCTAATCTAGCTGCTTTTAACCTAATGAGACCATTCTATAGATAGTAGTATGTATATGTACATAGATGAACTAGGGGATGGTCTGTGTTATGTTTACACAATATGAATTAGACCTTGTAGGTCTATTGTGCCATTCATTTCTTGTATAAACTAGTGAGTAAAAAGAAAATCACAGTCAAATCCTTAAAAAGTGTTTAAGCACTAAGAATAGTAGTTACCTAGCTAACTTAGAAAATGCGATTTGATCAACCTTATAAATTGTGTGTTTAAATTGAGGTCTTTTAAAAATCATAGGTATTTTATGTCTTTAGTGTTGACACCTGTCCAGTTTTCAACTAGACACTGTAGGTTTTAAGGCTGTATATCCGGGTGTCTGGTTTTGATGTCCATTTGTCCATTTTTTGTGTTGTTCTCCTAGTTTGTGTGGAGCTGAACAAGCAAGTTTTGTCACTGTTTCTCTCTTCCACTGGAAATTTTAAGACACTCAAAAGTTGGCAGGCAAAGTTGAATACAATGTACATGTTGAAGCTGCATTAGTGGTCTAATGGAATAGTAGTGCTCAGTTTAGAAAAGCTGGCAACTCTAGCTGCCCAACTAGCCTAAAGCTTATATACATGTCTTCTGATGCAGTATAAATACTACTACCGTAAATAGCCATCTGGTTTGCGGTTTATCTAAAGTCCAGCTGCTATTGTTTAGGTGTGCTAGTGAATCCTGCTTGCTCATCTGCTGGCTATCTAGCCTGTTTTGTGTAGCCTATGGTGCCTGACCCATGTCATGTCAGTTTCAGGTCCTTGCCCGTAGTACCAGATTAGTCTTTCAGTCCAGCAGAAAAAGCTGCACTGGAGAGACAGGCTTCATCATCAGAAACACAATGTTAACATGTCTTAGGTTAGTATGTCTCTTTGTGGGCCTACTCTATGTCTTTTGGTTGGTTTGCCACAAATGATGCATTCTAGCAAACACTCCCAATAGTGTCTGTGTTCACGCAGGTTGTCAGCTTGACATGGGTCCGCTGATAGTTATTGATTGCACCTTAGACCAATCATGTCACCCCACACCATCACTCTCTTCTTCCTTCTCATCTCTTTCTTCTATTTAAACTTTTATATTGTTAATAAACTTTAGAGCATCTTCTTGACACCTGTGTGTGTTGTGAATTTGTTCTCCGAGATCTCGTACCGAAGGCCTGACTGAGGGCTGAGCTAATTTCATGTGTGAACCCTGAAGGCACTCTGTGTCAGTCGGACTGAACAGAGGTTAAAACCTAACATTCTGAAGAATGGTGATGGGTTTTACTCCATCTTATTTTTCCAGAAGCTCAATCAGTTCCTGAAGCACCTGTCCTTTTGAGTGCTTAATTGATGGTAGTTTACAGTAACAATTATTTTGGGGTTTTAGTGGCCTCTGTAATTTTCACACAATGCATGTAGGCACTATCCCACAACTCGGGGGTTGTAACCTGGGAGAAAAGCAAGCTTGCTTCCACACAGATATCACACTATATTAGGATGGCTCAGGACTCCCAATACATAATGGCCTCTCTAACCACCTCCAGGCAAAATTGATTCTTCCCAGCCTGGCATAGATTTAAAGAGGACAAAACCTTCAGGGGCTGCTTAGTATGCTAACTGTGGCAGTGCCAATCATTGCACTTGACCGTAGCCTTTCTTCAACAGGACAGATCTTCTGTCAAAGGTACTACAGTAAGGCACTACATATCTTGTGCATTATTCTTTCTGATTCTACAACAATTCTTATGATTCTTTCTGATGTACAAATTACAACTTCAAAGATAGACCATAAGAAATTGTGTTCTATCATAACCTGTGTTTTAATTAAGCAAATAAGTGAAATAAGTGAACTATAATTTTAACTGCGAGGGAAGCTGGGTCCTGCTGGTTTCCATGATAGGGATTTTGGAGCACACCCTTGGTCTGGCCCATCACCTAGGACCTGTTTGGGAGACCCTACAAGGAACTTTCGCTCCTGACAACATAGCTCCTAGGATCATGTAGGCACACAAACCTTTCCACCACAATAAGGTTAATATGGTATGTGGTAGATATAAATATATTAGATATTTTACTAAATTATATTCTGAACATTAACAATGAGAAGAAAGTCCACATTGTTTGATAAAGTGCCATATGGATGATTCTTTATCCTTGAGTGTTTGTGTCCATACTGTTTTCTCATTCTGCTGACTCAACAAATCTCTGATGCCACCACAATCCCATGAAACCCTTTCTTAATTGGTTCATGTGGTTAACACAATGAAGGAAAACATGTTCCTGTATGTTGCAGAAATGTAGCCCAACAAATTAATCATGACAGTTTTCACAGAAAGAACTGAACTGATGCTGAGCCAGGATTAAAGGCCTGACAGAAAGAAACTGAGTAAGCATGAGAACCAGATAACATCTTGAAAAGGCTTTTTTCTTCCTAACAAGAACAGGCTGTTTATTCTCAAAATGTTTGATCTTTACATATTAACTTAGATGCCCAGCCCTCTTATCATTGCTCCTCAAAATAGACTATCCATATATAGGAGACTGCATTAAATCAATTCACAAATAAATGTTATTTTACAAACTTGTGTCCTTAAATTAAAATAAGAAATAAAACAGAACTTCCTTGGTTAAGGTCATGGCAAAACTCCTTGGTTTTGCTGATGTACTCGTTAATTAATGAAACTTCATTCTCTGAAGTGCACATTTTGAGTCCAGTTACTGTTTGCGCTACATTGATGCTTTGTTTTAGATATATTATGTCAGTGTATGTCAGTGGCTGGGAATGACATTATAATGAATTGATATTGAATAATATAACACAAAAATCAAATACTTGTACAAACTACTCTAATACAGCACAAATATAACACAAACAAATGATACTTATAAAAGTTTTAATCCATTAAGAGATAGTTAGATAAAGTATTAATCCATTTATTTTAAATAGGGATTAATCTTGGACATTATTGATCTACATATACTGTTCCAACTACCTCTTCAACATTTTCTCTTCGAACTTCTTTGCCCTCTGTCATTACTTCTCATTGCTAGCTCTTCATGTAACTGGGACAGGAAATCCAGGTGATTATGATGAACAGTGTTTGATGAACAGTACAATTTATTCTGTGCAATTTAAAGCCTGTGTGACAAGCTTAAAATTGTCCATCTCTCTCTGCCTTTTCCTAGGATGGCAATGTTCTCCCAGGCACTGTTTAGTATGCACTACTATGCATATGCATTAGTATGCACTAGATTTTGTATAAGATAAATATTGAATTTCATCCATATATGGAAGAATTTCACTAGCTTTGGTAAGACGTTATAAATTTGAACTACTGTGTACTTGATTGTCAAGTAGATTCTTTCTGCATTATATATTTTGAAAAACTGACATTTTTAAATTGGAAATACAACCCAGTGAGTTTGTATCCCATGATATTTATTGACTATTCCCAGTGTATGCTCCTATTCCCTAATCAGTGGTTCAAGGAAATTAGCTTCTGAATGAGAGATTACCTTCAGTTCATTATACCACTTCACTGTGTTCTTCTGAATGTGCAGAATTTTTCTTGATGGCATGTGGAAATCTCGGTGAAGAACACAGACAAGCTTGGTCCCTGGACCATACAAAGCTGGAAGGACCAGACAACATATCAGCACTTAGAGCTACGAACAGAAAATAGCAAAGCAATCGTTTCCATCATTTTGGCACCAATGTGACTGATATCATGAGGCTAATTGCAAATGATTGTTCATATGTTATATTGTTCATTCTAATATGGTTAACAAACTTTTAAAGAGTCAAATCTTTGACATTTTGCCCCTCAGCCCCTAACACTGTCACTACAGTTGCATTTATGACATTTAGCAGACATTTTATGGCATTTATCCAGAGCGACGTACAAAGAGTGCTTCATTGTTGACTTACAGAATGCATCCCAACCAGGAAGTAGGTTAGAGGTCAGTAGACATTTGAACTAGATCACTGCTAGAATACAAGAATCGTGTTAGTTCTAGTATGCGTTCTGCTAAACAATGATACATTAACAAATAGGTACTAGAATTTAAGTTACTCGGCATTGGTAAGAGCAATGAAAGTGCAGCATCAATGGTCATTGAGATACTCTACAAATAGATGAGTCTTTAGTCTGTGTTTGAAGACTGTAAGGAATTCTGCAATTCCACCATTTTGGAACCAGGACAGAAAAAAGGCTGGAAGATTGTCTGCCATCGGCCTTGAAGCCTGGTGTTTCAAGCCGAGCTGTACTTGATGTTTGAAGTACTCAAGGTTCGGATTGGGCCTTGACCATTCTCATCAAAAATGGGAGCTGGTCCATTTTTGGCTTTGTGAACAAGCATCAGGGTTTTAAATTTGATGCGGGCAGCTACAAGAAGCCAGTGAAGGGAACTCAGCATTGCAGTGACATGTGTGAACTTTGGAAGGATCCAGCAGAATAGTCGTGCTACTGGGTCAGTTGTAAGTCTCTCTTACAGAGAAAAGCCCCTTCACTTAAGCCTTTGCCCTTTTCCCTGGTTTTAACCATGGTGTCCAATCACTTTACTGGGTTGCCAGTAGCCACCATAGAGCTTGACTGTGCCTTGGATTCATACAGATAACAGTAAAAATATACAGTACATGAACAGAAATTTCAGATGTGGCATTTTCTTTATGTGGAAACCCATACGTTTCAGTTCCAGTGCTCTTTCAGTGATTACAAATCTTCATGTAACTGGCCATTTAATGCCAGAGTACTGATTGCAGATCTAGACTGAACAACTTAGTAAAGAATAATTAGTCACATAAGCAAGTGCAGCAGTTATGTTTCAGCAGTCAGCTGGGGAAAGTTGTTTTAATTAGACTGTTTTATTGTCAACTGCACATCAGACACTGTGCCACTGAACAGACACATGGGAAAAGGTTCATAGCTGCACTGCATGACATTTAACAGCAAACACTGGGTAGCTGTGATACAAATGATAAATCCATTCTAGATCAAAATGTTCTTTAATGGATCATAGAATAAAATCTTTCGTCACAATACAGGTTCCTCCAGGGAAGAACTGGTGTAGTAGGGTGAGGAATGGTGTGAGCTGTCCACAGAATGTTCTGACTAGAGAAGAACACAGAGTTTGTTTTTCTGACAATTTCAAGACATCATTCATCACCAAGGCAACAGTATAAAATGTGGGTTGCAGGACTACATCAGAGCAGAGAGATGAAGGGATAAACTAGAGTAACTCCTGGAGTTCAGCACATTTCTGTTTTTATATAAGTAAACCCCAAAATATGTGCCAATGGTTTACTATATTTTTGTCACATATTTTTCAAAGTGCAGTGTTTCCTTTAGTGGTATAAAAAGCTTTTCTGCAATGTAACTGAATCATAAGGGGCAGCAGACTGGTGCTATTTTTAGCTCTCATCCACACGAGCAGCCAAGTGACAGATCAGTCTCTGGGTGAAGAGTCCAGTAAAGGCCCTGTTGAAATGTGTTTTCAGACTGTGATACACTGTGTAAACACATGCTGTCTATCCAGAGGGTAGCTGACCGCTGAACCCTTGAGCCAAAACAGTTGGGTCTCCCACGTAGGGAAATAGTGCTGTACCCAAGAGACTGAACTGACTAAAATTCGAAAAACAGTCTTAATCTATAAATGTGGAAAAATCTGTGACTTACTTTAAAAGCTTTAGCAATTTGTTTCTAGTATCTCTCTCCCTGCTTAATTCCTTGTTTTGTTCTCACATTTTTTTCTTCCATATCAACCACCTCAGATTTGTACTATGGGTGAACTTGCCTTTGTTTAGAGTGCTAGCTGTTAAAAAAGAGTGTTAGCAAAATAGCATGCAACAAACAAGGACAACTGTACACATGTGAACTAGATTTATATATATTTATTAAAGTAAGTATGAAATGACTCTTGAAAGGTAATAAAGTACAACAAAAGTATAAAGGCATCATTTTTTTTGTTGTTGTTGTTGTTTTTTTCTTTGAAACTGCAGTTGTGATCTTACAAGCCCACAATGTCAACAAAATACATATCTAATGTAATTGTTATTAACAAGATAAAAAATAATGGGAATAAATATTTGAAACATGTAGAAAGAAAATATTTCCTCTCTTAGTTCATTAGTAAATATACTAAAATGACAAATCTCAAGTAATCATTGTTTAAATAGTGCTTTCTACACAGCCTCTTATGCCACTCCTATGAGTGTGGTGTCTGCAGATCTGCAGAGGATCATGATAAAATGTCAATTATCAACAAAAACCCATGAACATCAAGCTGACCAGAGGAAACAGTGGAACATTCTCTGGCTGAAATTGACTTTCAGTTGATTCTGTTATTCTGTTTCTCCAAATGGAACAGGCAAAAGAACTACACTTTAAGGCTCGTGATAAATAAACCTTTGATGGCATCAAGTTTTACATAAACAAATATAGATTTTTTTGGAATATTTGTTAGCTTTTTTACATTACTGCTAGGGAGTGTAAGCTATTCAGCCTGTCACTGCTTGACTGGAGTTTGGCTTAATATACCACAACTATGTTATAGCTGCACGTAAGCTTCAAGCACACTGGAGTCCAGCCCAGTAAGCCAGCCTTACAGAACATATACAGAAAACATCACCTGCTTCTACTCTCTCTTTCTCTCTCTCTCTCTCTCTCTCTTTCCCAGTCATTGGGCCGAGTCTGAGTCACTTGAGTCCAAGCTAGCCTGTGTGGGCGTGCTGGTCCTCGGTCCTGTGTGGTGCAGGGTCTGTGTGCTTCTTCTTAGACTCTCCAGAGACTGCAGAAATGACCGTCTGGCTCTTTCCTCCTCCATCGGTGAAACACCTTCCTCCTCCACCTCCGCGATCTCAGCGAATGTGACTGGCTGAGTCTTGAACCTGGCCTCTCGCGGCCGTCGGGGGCGGCTGCGGCCCCGAGCCGGGCCCTTGGGGACGGGCAGCTGCTGTGGGAACTCCTCCATCGCAGAGGCCATCAGGTGGGCTGGAAGCATGGGGAAGCTTGCGGTGTCCATGGGGCGCACGGCCATGGGCGGGGCCGGAAAGTGCTGGGCGTTCGGGCTTTGAGGTGTGCTGGATGTTGCAGCTCCTGCGCTCCTCTTGTCGTGCCTTAACAGAGATTCCAGAGCTGACTTTCTCTGTTTCTCTCTCCTTTGCCTGTTGGAGTTCACGTCTGTTCCTCGCTCACAGCTCTCTTGAATCCCTACGCCCCCTCCAACACCTTATGTCCGGGTGTGCTGATTTTTAGCCAACCGATCCTCCTTCTGGCACTGGAAATGCTTGTGTATCAGAAGTCCTCAGACTCCGTGCCTCAGCAGTCGTTCAGCAGTGCAGTGAGATTTTCAGAGTCAGTCTCCTGCATTCCCACGCCAGGATCTCTGTATGTTGGTCGTTTCTGTATGAGCTCCTGACAGAGATGAATCCAGCTTAGGCTTTTATAGCTGTTTCCACCCTCCACATCTCCCCACTCCCTGCTGGCCCCTCCCTCACTGGGAGCAGTCATGGTTCCGGCTACCATACCACTCCTCCTGAATAAGACCCCTTAAATAAACACTTGCTACGGGACAACTGTGAGGGAAGGGAGGAGGTGGGGAGGAGGTGGGGAGGAGGGGCATGAGTGAGACATAACAGATATGAGGATTACAGAGATGAACCGTTATTTCATTAGATGAAAAAGAAATTCTAGTGAAGTGGCTGGGAAGCACATATTGACACCATGGTACTAACATTCAAAATGTTACAAAGTTACATAAATTGCACAGGGCAAAGGACAGACGTGTGTGTGTGTGTGTGTGTGTGTGTGTGTGTGTGTGTGTGTGTGTGTGCGCAGCTGCTTTGCATTTGTCTTAGTCATTTCAACTACACACACTGCAGGCGACCCAATCGGAAATAATTTGGAATGTTTTTAACATTAATTTTATGGATCGTTTGAATATATTGAATTTTCTGGTGTACGCATCAATGGCTTCTTTCTGGTCAGTCTGTCCTACAGTCCAGCTGTATTCGGAGCTCTCAGTACCTTTGACTGGTGCATCTTCACGCCTGTCTCAGACACTGATCTTTGTAGCTCCTTTAAAGTGGTTGTTGGCCACTCTATAGTTTTTCTCACAAATACTTTTCTTGCTCCGATGCTGAGTTTTGAGGGATGGTCTTGTCAAAGCAGCGCCTGGGTGGTGTTATCCAGCTTATATTTCCTCACAGTTGCTCCAGCTGTGCTCACAGGGATATCAAAACACTTGAAAGTTATTTTGTAGCCTTTTCATAACTTGTGTATGTCTATATCTTCATCTCTAATTTCCTTAGAAATCTCCTTGGTCTGTGTTTTCACATCTTAACTTCAGATTTTCAGTCTGATGAATGGTGCTTAAATTAACAGGGACTTTCATCTTGAATAGGTACTTTTTTATTATTTGCAGATAGAGCCCAGTTGTAAGGCAATTATGTCCCCATTAGGGCTGGTGATCATCGGCTGGATCCACCACATCCCATAGGTTGAACGCAAAGAGAATTTTTCATTTATTATTTTTTTTATAGAACAATCTCTTAATACCACTTTAATCCATTTTGAGAGTCAATCGTTGAAAACAAAGCACATGAAAATATTACAACACAAAATTTCAGTGTTATTTGTAAGATGACTTTTAAGGGAGTTGAATGCCACAAGGCACTGTAAATGCAATACACACTGTGGGTGGTTGTCATGACAGCACGTATACACACGATCCTGACCTACTACGTCGTGCTCCTAAGAAATGTATCTGTTATCATTCTCATTCTCTTTCTCTCTACCTTGTGCCCAGATCTGTCTGTAGGACTATAATTGATCTCTGACAGGACTGGTAGCCATGAAGCATGTCCATGAGTCCTCAGCCCAGAGGTTCCACTAGACACAACGTCAGAGCAGGGAAGGGGCAGGGTGATGTAAAGCACTACAGCCACTCTCTTTCCATCACGCCCCCTTAGGAAAAAGCAAGGGGGATATCACACTAGTGTACAACCACTCTCCCCACCCATGTATTCCTGCTGCTCATACTCCAGAGGCCAGGGGGTAGGGGTAAGCTGCTGATTTACATGCTATTTTTGGAGTGGAAGGGCATGCTCTCACGTATCCCATCCAGTAAACAGTCACCTAGACAATGTATGTCCAGTATCATCATGTGATACAGACACAGGGGAGATGTTCACACCATGTGTCTGGTGAATGCGTAGTAAGCCTGATTTATGCCTTGTTCCTGTGGCCTGTCAAGATTAGCATGCTGATGCAAAATGAGATGGTGAGATATCAGACAGGAGATGAGATATAAACCAGGTGCAGGCTACACAATCTCTTATTTTATTTGAAGATTTCACTCAGGGTGTCTAGGGACCTTTACAACAAGCACATGGGGATTTACAGTGGCTTTCACCTAAAGGGACTGAGAGGAGCAAAAACTTTAATTCTAGTTCTCAACTACCTGCAGCAGCAACAGCTTTTAATTAATACACTTTAAATACAGACTCCCAAAGCAGTTCTGTAAATGTAGAGTCCATCAGGTTTGCTTTCTTTTCACCTTTTAAAAGGGTCATCAGCTCTTGAGTTACACTTTAACCTGAGAAACACAAACAATGGAGATACCAGTTTCCGACAGCCTGTGAAGTCATTTTCTACAGCGTCTTTAAAGTATGAATGTACATTAAAGTATGAAAAGTAAAAGTATGTAAAGGACAAATTTCCTTGTCTTAATTAACATCAGGGTTTACTTTATGTTTTCTGTTCAGTTGGATTACAGTGGGTCAGAACTGAATAAATACAGAGGTAGGTTGTGGAAATGTTGTTTACTGTGTAACACTGGTGTTGAGATAACGTGTCTGCCGCAAACACCTTTTTAAACATATTTTTTAAATGTTTTGAATTATGCTGGAAAATCAAGTGATTTCAAAAAATGAATCAGAGTATTTCAGTAGGCTTTTCTAATTAACCTGGTGCTAAAATGCTGTCAAGTATTAATCATTTCACATATGGACGTCAAATAAACAGTAGTCCCAGTGTCCTCAGCACTGCTTAACACACATGGTGAACTGTTTTGAATTTGAAAGCTGAGAGGAGGGGTGGAGCACAGACAGGGGACAGCAAGGCCCCCTACTGTGGGTGTAGGTGTATTTGGGGTGGTGTTGGTTTGGAAAATGCACACAGGTCTGCTATGTCTGTACCCATTCACTTCACTAAAAAAAAAAAAGTCATGCGACGCAAATTACATGCAGATCTGATGATACATAAAAATATCTGAACATAGACTGAAAAAGAGTTCAGCTATACTTCTCTGAAATGGGAGGGGGACCATGTGGCCATGGCAGTGATAACAGAGAGCTTTCTGTTTGGGTACTTATCACAGGCAGTTGAAGGTAGTGCTTTGCTTCTAGCCTACATAGGACTAATGGGGAAAGGGGGGTGGTGGGGGGTGTAGAAACACGAGTCGCCTGCTTCTGATGCAATAACTGAAAGCAGAGTCGGCCAGATGGACTCAGAGGGGAACCGTTTTCCAGCATCGGAGTACACACAGACAACTAATACTTAGGCCTGGCTAACAAAGCTTATCCACTTATTGTGAGCAAATCTACTGGCACACGTGCTTTTTCCATGACTTACCATAAGAGATCTGTGCACAGGGGCATGATTTACAAGTAATTGTAAGTTCGACTGAACTTGTACACAGAAGACATTTTTTCTTTGCCAAATTTACAAATAAAAGTATCCTCTGAAACCCTTGAAAAGCAAATGTGTTCTCTTTCTCTCACACACATCATGGGTTACGTCAGTAAAAGGTTAGGCCCACTGAACCCATTACAGTAAACAGCATGAGCTATTGCATTCCAGCACAAACGCAGCAAGGGCCTGACTTTCCAAACACAGCTCGGTTTTTATTGGTTCTCACAAGTGGCCCAAGGCGAAGTCTGTGAAGTATTAGGGTACAGAGTGTAGCTTTAATTAAACTTCTGCAACAAATCACCAGTAGATCACAGAGAGCAACACCAAGAGCTTTATTCTCTCTTGTGACACGTACAAGCTTTGATAAAGGTCCTTGGTTAAAATTCTTAACTTGAAGTTTTCCAAAGCACTGAGGCTACACCAATAGCTTAGAAGTATAAATCAGTCTAGATTTTATTTGTAGTTAAATAATAGCAACACTTTCCATAAATCCAAGGGCCCTCAACTATAATATCATTACACCTTTGTAGACATTCAGCTTTGGCAACCTTCAAAACAGTAGAACATCTGACAATGGATGTACACAATGGTGACAAATGAGTACGTCATTTACATAGACAGCATTATGTCTATAACCAATCCAGCATGTTAAGTTAGAAACAGATATCCATTCAGTTCCCAGCCCAGTTTCAGAGGAACTGCATGTGCACTATTCATCGTGTAAAAGAAACAGTGCAGACCAGTTTGCCCACATGCAAAAACCTGCCTCCAACTGTGCATGCAGAACAGAGCTGTGTCTGTAAGCAAAGTGTGAACTAGCATCAGGGTCAACACCGTCTTTATTACATGAAATTCTCTTGTAATGCTGAAACTATTAGAAGCAACAAAGGTGGTTAGATACGCTGATTAAACACTTAGAAACCCTGTAGCATCTTAAGTAAAGAAGAAACAATTTTACTTGGAGGTGCAAAGAAGAAAAATAACCACAGCAACCAATTTCACCCATTAACATCTTGGTGGCTACATTATTAGTTACTCAGTTGATGAGAAGAATCAAGCGAATTAAGTAAACACAACATTTGATTTGTTTGTTGTAAAACATTATGTTTAAGTGGCATCATTTAATAACTTCAAAGATCATTCATCAAGATCATTAGTGACGGATGTTTACTAAAAGGCTTTCAACTAAAACAGAACAGTCTGACCACTACCACAAAGGCCTACTTCACTGTCCAAGATGACGCGTTATGCAGCGGTCCGTTTCCTTATTAGGTGAACAGGGGAACACAAGCCATCATTATTTTGTTGATGTTCTGCGAGCATTTGAGAAAGGCCCAAAGTCCTTTATCAGTTGTCTCCCTTTATGGGGGACGGCCTTCGACTATCCACTTGGCCGCCTCCTCCTCCTCCCTTTCAGTCATCCGTTTGCCGAGGTTCCTGGTTCTGGGTAGATAGTACGGAAGGTCAGGTTTATCCGAGGCCCTCGGTCATGATATTCCTTTGCCACCTGATGCTGTTTGAATTTTTCAGAAAAAGTGAAATGCATAACAAAAGTTAGTCTGAGAGGAAAAAAGACCATAAGGGATCTTTGCAACGCATCCAAAAGATTTGAGAAGCTTTTTTGAAAATGAACACCCATTATCGCAAATGTCTGAGCTCAAGTTTTACTGAGCATGTACTTTGTGGCATGTGGTGATCGTGCTGCAACACTGCAGACCTCTGTCCTACAAGACCAGTTTGGACCAGTGTTATGCATATTTCAGTGTGCAATTTTATGGCAGCATTAGTCTCTGGAGTATCTGTATCTACAGCAAAGATCCATCAAGAAAGGCTACCAATGTGCAGTTATGCAATGTTCCCCCCTATATCTATAAATATTTAGTGCATTTTTCAAAACACTCGTGTCCGAGTATTCAAGTTCCCACAGTTGCTTTCATATGAAGTCCAAATCAAATTAAAAGCCTGAGAGACATTCTTCAGTAGTTACCATAAAACTCTGACCTTTTTTCCTCTATTTTATACTCTCTGAAAAGGCCTATAGCTGCTCGCTGCGCCAGCAGGCAACAGCAGCTCTGTAGCAGAGGAGAATCACCTCCAACAGGTTTTTAAGCATTTAGCTGACAAGATGATAAGACAATCTGGTTACCGTACCACCTGCCTAGTGGAAGGCCAACATCTTAAGGTTTGAACAGATCTGGTTCTGTTGTGACATGCTTATTTTTCTTTCCGATGTTTCATTAAAGCCTTGTGAACGCTACCAAGCACTGCACAGTATGCACAAATGCTTTCTTCTTGACTTACACATGAAATTAACAGAATGTTTCATGTCTGCAGTAGTAAATCTGGTGTTTTCTGCATCAGACCCGAGGTTACAAATACAATGACCATTTTATCCATCCTCATACAGCAAATTTTCTTTACTGAGATGTCAAGTGAAAGACTACATTCCCTCCTAATCAATAAACAAGCTTTCATAAATACAGTGTATTTTATCAAGAGTGATAAGTAGTTCTATACCTGCCAGTCATCTTGAGTGCATCCTTCCATTATTAGGAGTGTCCCATGCCTCAGTGGTACTCTCAGTTTTTCTGCATACGTGTAGTCTCCTTTCTCTTCCTAAAAGACAAAAACTCTTTTCATATGCATCTTTCATAATACACAACTACATGTGTACATATCCGTCAGCTCTGCAGCAACGAAACACTACTCAAACATTAAAGCCAGACTTTTTCCGCGTTTACCATAGTCAGATACGACTATTTATCTTACTCTGCTGCTGAACAAAGTTCAGTGCTGTAAACAACAACAAAGCAGATGACTCACAGGAGGAGGTTTCTTCCGGAGGCTAAAGACTCGCGTGTCCCCCAGACTGAGGGAGGCAATGGTGGGGTGGGAGCCTAAAGAGGACTCGTCATCACTGTGCCAAGCAATGCTGTCCTTCCCATCACGGTACAGATTACACAGTAATGAATTAAAGGTGTGGGAGGTCTTGCGCTCAATGGCCTGACGCAGAGTTGTTAGTACAGGATGCCACTATAGGAGCAAGAAAGGTTGTCTACTTTTAGAGAGAGAGCAATAGAGAGCAACAGAGAAAGATCATTTTTTCCCTTTTCAAACTTTGTGACTATACAAACTAATCAAAGCCTTCTCAAAAAACAATAAGTAAAACAGTAATACATCATGCACAGTACATTCATATGGGAATCTTTATATAAAGGTATATTTATATAAGGTATTTTAGGAGTTGAATGGATAACGAGAAACCTGAGGGTTGGCTTGCATCGTGGAGCGAGAATACGTGTATGGCAGTTCTCCATACCAGCAAGTCAGTCTGGGTTCCTCATACGCGTCCCCTGAGCCAGGAAATATTTAACAGTATCATACATTGCTTAGCAAATTTATTCTCATCTTCACTCGCCTATGGTTTACAAGCAAGAGAATGTATATTTGTACCCAAGGATGCATGCACACATTCGTTTTTTTCATGAGTTTAACTGTAATACATTTTAATTTCCTTTATAAGGAGTTGCAAATCTATGCCAGTTCCCAATATTTATTTTTTAACATTTTTTCCAGCTTGTTCCAAATATGGCAATAAATTAAACTGATTAGCAGAACAAAATGTGTTTCACCAGAAAGGGGCTTCATGTAGGGTTCAGTTAGAGTTTGTAAGGCTTGTCCAAAGAAAATATTTATTCCTTTGGTATATTTAAGCCTTTTTAACATGCTGCCACTTCTGGAAAGGATCGACCAAAGTGCTGGAGGTAGTAGCAGGTCTGCCAGTTTAGAGAAGAAGAGGGACTGGAAAAAGTGAGTCATCATAAATACACACTCACACACTCCTTACTCATCTGTCCTATTACTTTTGCTTTCCAATTTAGAATCAGAGCTTAACTTTTGAATTTAACACACTAAGCGTGAACTACTTTCCTACGATTTGGCATGACTTCAGCTGTTAATGCTCACCCATCATGCCATAATTGGTCTTCTGTGACCATGGCAGCTCAGCCAGCAGTGCTGCAAACATCCAGTCAGCCTCCTCCATGGGCAGAAACCTGGGTAACAGCTGCAGTCTGGGAGAAACACAAACAACAGGGTCTGTAGTGAAGGAGTTTCTTCCAGAAATACCTGGTTCTTTGTTGAAGCATCAACCTTGTAGCTGTAGCAGAATTGTATTGCAGCAGCTGCTTAGATTTTACTCTTTGGTCAAAGCAACGCACATTCTAGCCAAGGGGCATGCAGCAACACACAATGATTTTGACAGCCTCTGCCACTGGTCAACCACTACTCATTAATGTACACATTTATTTATATTAGAAGAGATCCCACCTATATGGCAGAATCAATGTTCAGCAAAAATAGTTGATAGGTAATCTAATCATAACTACCTGGACACTCCTGTGGGACCCTGGCTGATCTCATAGACCCCAGCCTCTCTGAGAATATGAGAAAATAATTTAATTTATTTAACTAATTTAAATGTATCTTGTAGTGATATTAGTTTTGTACTGAAATTGAGTATTTTCTGTAAGAAAATAAAGGCCACTCACTCTATTGCCTTCTCCTCTGGTATCACTCTGATGGGCTGGGATAAATATAAACAGATGAACAGTAGAAAGACCTTGACAACCCAGCCCTCAATCACAGGGCACATTAGGTGGTACTTACATCAGTTGGTTGATGGAACTCAAATGTTCTTGTTCCAGCGTTCCATGACCCAGACACTGGTTGCTCACCTGGTACTGAAACATACCAACATCTGATATAATATATAAACCTTTGGGATCAATAACGTATCTTGACCAACGACGCATTAGTAAAACCAAGTGCATGAATTCAGTATGTATAGTCGAATATAAACCCAAAAATGGTCGTTGCATTTGATAGGACTGTACAAACGCCTCCATCACAAATCAGTTAGTTTTAAGCACCGTTTAATTTTCCTCAACTATCAGGACTTTGCTATCTACTAACTTTGATAGTTACTGTTACAACACTTAGGTCCTCGCTTACCTGTAGAGCGTGCTGGTTTGGGCACAGATTTAGCCCATGAACCCTGCACTCTCGCTCTCTGACGTTTGTCACCCATAAAGTTGAACGAAACTGGAAAAAGTGTGTTAAAACGAATCTCGTGGATAGTTATTAGAGTAACACGCTATTTCACAGACCTTGCTGCCACCTTCAGGTGTACTGAAATACAAGTTATGCAGTTAGTTTGCTAGCTAGTTAGTGTGCCATTACATAGGCACCGCGGTATCATTATTGAGTCCATTGGCAATTACCCAGCGAAGGTATGAAATTAAATCAGACACAGTTTGGCTACAGATTACTCGAAGACAAGCTGACAAATATCAGTGGCATTCGCTGTCTAGGTTAGCTATGCTAGATAGGTTAGCTAGATAACTAGCTCGCTAACGATTAACGTTAACTAGAGAACCAAAATATTTTTTTATTTAGCTAAAATATCTGATGCAAGCAGTTAGGCATTTATTAGATCTATGCAAAGCTTCGAGGTGACATTTTACTGACCGAACAACCTACTTATCTAGTCCATTCCAGCTAGCTAGCTAGCTAGCTATATAGCGTAGCGGTCAAGGAAATTCAGCGTGTCCAACTTAATATGTCCGGCTTAATCCACACGACTATCTGCACAATGGTTCCCATATAGCTCAGAGACTGTCATACAATAAACTGAATAATTTTTAAAATTGCATCCATTCACACAAATTACTTTATAGTATGCTGGTGACACGGCGCTATTAATATATTTTAGTAGTGGATTTTTGTGTGTTCTAATGCCACATTTGGCCCTTTATATACTTTGCCTTTTAATAGTGACAAGTTTTAAATTCAGACACACTGGTCATGGATTTCTTGTTTTTATATTACATGGCCCACCACTCTGATTATATTTGGTTTGCCAGAACATTTTCTTCAAAACATAACTTTAAATTCTGTATATTCTTTAAATGCATTTTAAAACACACGAGCCTTGGAATCCACATTCTAGCAGTTTGAATCTAAATAAGAAGGCTTACCTACCACCTCCAAGTTACTTTTAAAAAAATGCTACTAAATAACATTACATTCCACACATTCCATAAGGAATCTACTTGTGGAGTCAAGCAAATTCATGACTTTAAAATCCAATTTCATGAAAGACTTGGAGAAAAAAAAAAAAAAAAAAAAGTCAGCACAAATGTCCCTTATTAGAAAATTACATCATTAGTAAAATCTCAAGAATCTTCCGTTGACATATTTGGTTTTCACAACCACTCACTTCAAATTTTTCACAGAGCTACGTTATAATGGTCCCCCAAATGCCTTGCATAGTTGTTTTGTCTCTTCTATTCCCTTACAAGCACCTACCATAATAATAATAATAATAATAATAATAATTTTAAAAACGCGGCCACACCTGAATTTGAAACATTCCATAAGTCTAATTTTTATTAACAAATAAGCATACATGAATTCATTAATAAAAGGCACACATTGTTATCCAAGCTTGGAATGCAAACATTCAAGTTTTCCCATCTGATGCAACCACTGCAGGTCAGATACCAGAATGTTTGTTTGACTGGCTTTGGTCTGAACAAAGTCATACAGAGATTAGACAGATGCCTAAAAAGAGAGAGACCTCATAAAAATAAACGCATTCAAAATGGCAATGCTACACACTTTGGTGGAAGTTTCAAAATTCCAGCAAGTGCATCCTTGGCCAAGTCAGACTAGCAGCTTATCTCCTTTCAATAATCATGACCAATTTCCTGCATACTATTGTAAGGCACATTTGTGAATCATCAGAGATTGACAGCACGTGTATCTAAAGTGGATCATGTAATAAAAAGCACCATTATAGACATTTAGTTTGATTAACATGTATAAAACACCCCCAAACCCCCACCACCAACTTCATAAATAGAATACAGTAATAAATGGTACAATGTAAAAAAAAAAAAAAAAAAAATTAATAAAAATGCCAACTCATTTGATCATTCAATAACTACATGAGACATTGTACAAATTCACCTTTTTCATTGTAAACAAACATTACAGGGCACTGGAAATCAGTAGGCAGGTAACAAATGGTGTGTGAATGGCTCATATACACATGAAAATATGTACATCAAAACCACCTCCATTCAAATACTCTCTGCTTACAACAGCAGTGAAAACAGCCCTTTATGCAACAACATTTGTTAAACCCAGTACTGAAAGCTATAGCCCCTCCCACTCCCAAATCAACCCAGCCAATGGAAAAACGCACACAAAGTTAAAGCCCAGGTTTAAACTACTTCATTCAAGATACGTCAGTGCGACATCTGTGCGTCAGTAGTTCTTGTTATAAGTATGTATAGTTTGTCAAAGTGAAAAGGTACTTCAAAGCATTGACAAAGCTACTCAAACACTGATTCGAGAGGTCTGGCAGAGATTCAAACAGCTGAAGGAAAGCACGCTTTTGATGTCATTTGTCGAGTTTTTCTTCCTTTAAACAATGGATACAAGCTATCTCAACTTTCTCCTCCGGAGGTAGCCACCACGCTGAGCCTTGTTCATGCGCAGGGCGAAGAAAGTGACCACACGTCTGGGAGCCAGAACAGTAGTCACCCATCCCTGCAGCACAGATAGAGGAAAAGGGGGAGGGGATTACAATCGAGGCCACAAGTCCGTCTCTCCTGTCCACACAGGACAGTGGGCAAAAAAAACCCCAAAACAAAACAAAAAAACAGCCTTACCATGACTGCATGGGGAAAGTAGCCATTGGTTTGTTCCTGCAGCCCCACAGTAGTTAGCTCTGCGGCTACATAGCGTTCAGGAGTGGGCTTGTCCAGAGTGGGGTTCCTGATTTTCGTCATCTTGGTAGCCACAAAGAAAGGCAGCACACTCTACAGAAAGGAGCCACTTTTAAAAACAAATGCATCGTGCTGGGTACAGAGCAACAACAGAAGCCCGTTAAGGGACCGACATGTGAAGTGCTAGAGAGGTTCAGATGGAAAACGGTTGCTCTCTGACCTGGATAATGATCCCCCTGCTCTTATACTCTGCTTGAAGTCCACGGGAGAAGAAGTCAACAAAAGCCTAAAGGGATTTAAACCGCCAACACCCAAAACAAAACAAACACTTCCTTGTATTCAAATTCTTTTGCAGAAATCCACAATGCTGCACTTGGTCATTATATTGGACAACTTCATTTTAGTTTTATGCATTAGTTTCACTTTAATCACTAAAATCAGTGAACATAAACCTAATTCAATTTGAGTGGGCTGGTGAAGTCGACACTTGCCTTGGTGGCAGAGTACACCGTCAGAAGGGGCACTGGGTACATGCCACTTGCAGAAGAGATGTTGAGGACAACACCTTTAGCTCTGCAAGATAAAAGGAGTCTTTAGCTTACTGAGGATCAGCTGAACTTAGCATGCCTTGAACCAGACGAGGGTAAAACAAGCTGTTCATAAAGAGAAACAGATTAAATACTGCAAGTAGATTTTAAGAATACACATGGGTGCACACGTGTGCGCCCGCACACACAAATTATAGTCGCCCTGTGTGTTGCCATGGTACCAGCTTTCTCATGCAGTACCCCTGCAGCTGCAGTAGTGTGCTTTAGAGAGCCGAGGTTGCTCCCATTTGAACAAAATTTTCCCAGCTTGGTGATTGGTTGCATTGGGTCATGTGTGACTGCAGGGCCAATCAGAGGGATGAACGTGTTACCTAGCCTAACAAGCCATTTTTATTTTGAAAGGGAAAAAAAAAAAAAAAAAAAAAAAAAAACACCTGTAGAGAAATGTGGGGAAAAGCTGGACATCAGGCAGAGATTAAATTCTCAGACGTATCTGGTGTCATGCTTTAGTGTCTATACCAATTGTAGTAATATTAATTACATTCTCAAAGCTCACCTAGATTCCATTCTGGGCAACACCAGACGAGTCATCTGATGAGGAAAAGGGAATGAGGAGAGAGAAAATTATTACAGAAATTCAACATTGTTGTCTTTCCTCAAATCACAGCCATCCAGGTTAGGCATATTGCTGTGAAATGATGCACAAATGTAAAGACTTACTTGGCACACTGATGTGATATTGACATTGATCATTGTGTTAATGAACTGAAACAAAGAGAAGCAATGAAGACGAACATTGTAAGAGGATTATATATGTATACGCATGCACACCATTTTATATACCATTAAGTAAAGAAAATTATATATCTCTCTCCCCTGAAGACTTCTGGTATTGTCTAGGCCTGGTACTAAACATTACAACTGAAAGTCATAATTCTACTCACATTATCCAGATCAGGGATGCGTAGGAAGAACTCTGGGTAAGTGTAGGAGATGCCAACGTTGTTCACTGCAGTGCAAAAAAGTAGTTTACAGTCACTTCAGTTCAGCAAAACTCAAACTGATCTAATAAAGCACTGTGGTCCAATTACATGTCAAGGAAGAAAATAATGTTAATCAGTCACTCACCAAGGACTCCTATTTCCAGTCCAACAAGTGCAGCTTCAATCTTTGGATAGATGCCCACTTCACTGAAATCTACAGCAACAGTCTTGGTCTCCACCTTGTATTGAGACTCTGCAAAGAACAAATGAAAGTCATCTAATCTGTGATGGAGATATCTTGAGTACTCTTGTTAAAAAACATTTATGATAACTCGTGCAACAATATCTAAAAAATAGAATGCAATAAAACTTTGAATGACGGGTCTTGGACAGCAGGGGGTGCTGTGTGCCAAGAAATGAGCCACACTGCAACTTCCCACACCCCTCCTCTTCTGCAGCAATTAGAACGTATTGTCCAAAGACTCATTTGTCTCAACCCTGTTCGAGGAAGGTATGAGAAATTCCTCTGATGCATCCTTCAGTGTAGAACACGTAGATGCGCAGACCCAGCAGAGTTGGCTTCAGGGGTGTTTGGGTGGGTGGGGACACTGCAGCCTGTGAACATGATCTAATAGGACCATCAGGTTAGCAAATATGAGGTCCATTTTTTTTATATAAAAATTTAAAAACAGATTTTATAATGGTCTTATTAGATCATGATGTTTAAAAGTTTCTGGCTTTAAATAGCTTCGTGACTGTAACAAAGTGGTCTTGGTGACTCCACACCCCCGCATGGCCAGGGCATCGGATGAGACGTGAGCACAGAGTGCCAGGTTTGGCAGGGAGAGACCCAGCTCGTGACCAACCATAACCCCACTCCCCCTCCCCTTCGCCCCTCTCGCCGAGACTTCAGCACGACTATGCGCTTATGGCAGACGGCTAGCTGCAGCGCCTCCTTCACCAGCTGCTTCTCTTTCACCCGCTGCCTTGCTCACGTGCGCGCACACACACACACACACACACACACTCCAATAGGATGCCACAAGTGTGGGGGGGG
>JAOXYF010000007.1:5458874-5480429 GCA_028565775.1 Sternarchorhynchus goeldii | reverse complement strand
TTTTCTATGCCCGTAAGTAGCGCACGCATCTCCGGTATTCTCAACGAGATTTGCCCTTTCCCTGGGAATATTGTACGGCCCGAAAAACCAAAAAAAAAAACCCACAACAACACTGACATGAAACTACCTACCCATAGTGCACAGTGGAACCATTTACTGGTTTAACTACAGGCAAACGAAACCTGTGCCAACATTCCAACAAAAGTGTAGAGTACTAACAGTAACAAAGTAAAAGAAACAGTGTTTAATTCTGCAGTGGGGACAAAAGTGGGGCCAGAACACCCCCACACATCATCCAGCCTGTGATGGTGGAGGGAGTGGCAGGGTGTGCACATGAACTGAAAGTTCATAACAACTTCACCTTTCCATTCAGAAAAAGCAGAACAGAGTCTGGAAGGGTGGCAACTGGTGCTAAAGGGGATATTTTAGCACCTTAGCATTTCTGAAATAACCTAGAAGCCATTCATTATTTTATTAAAAAGACACCGTTCTTGTACAAACAAGGGGACGATGCGTAGCATGAAGGAAAAGAAGGGAGGGAGTGCACTGTAGGGAGGGGTACCACGTCAACAAGCATTTAGATGGAGATCCTCATCTCACACCCAGTGCACTCAACCTTGAAAATTTCCATGACGACAGTCATGAAAAAGGATTCCTGCACTTGCAAGGAGGGGACAGAGAGTATGAAAGTTTCTCATGGCCCTGGGGGTACAGGGACAATATTCTGCTGGAGAGGAATTTAAGCTGTAGTGGGATTAGACACACACATTCTAGAAAATATTCATAAAGGATTTTGTGTGTGTGTGCGTTTGCATCCCAGACCTGGGCTAGGTGGCTGTGGCAGCTCTATTGGAAAAGATACAAAGGGCACCTGCAGCTTCATGTGGTGGTGTGACTGTGCACTCCTGCCAGGCTGCAACAGCCCTGAGGCCCGTCAGCTTTACAGACCGCAAGCCCGGCTTTCAGGACAGCACTAAAAATAAAGCCAGCTTCATTAACATTAGGCAGACTGCTTGTCATTCAGAGTTGGAGGGGTTCTGTTGTGTTCACTTGCTCCCATCACACCCACACACACACCCACCCACCGAGAGACTGGGCAACGTCGTCCAGCTTCTCTTGAGAGCGGCTGATGAGCATCAGGGAGAATCCTCGTCGAGCGAGCTGAGAAACAAAGCACAGATTAGTCCATAGGTCAAAACTGCATCACACCTGCTCTAGAGGTCATTCACAGTGACCTGTTTGGAAGAGGCTCACAACAGGTCACTTTCTGATCCTCCAGACAGACCTCCAGTGTCTCTTCTTAAACATGACCAGGATTTTTTTTAAAATTAAATCGGTTTCGCAACATCACTTCATATCAGCAATTTTTCTTCACACTGCTTGCAAGTGTATGTTGGCATGCAAGAAGAGAGAGGCCCCTTTTCTACAAGCAGGTCTTCCAGTCGCCCTCCCTCCTGTGGCCTCGAAGAGAAACCCGTCTTCGGTGATGAGTCACTGTGCTCTCTGTGGAGGGAGAGAAATAAAGTAGAGGAACCCTTACCTCCTCCGCATAGGATTTCCCAATTCCATCCGTAGCTCCCGTCACCACTGGGAAAGTAAACCAAGGGGAAGGGGTCAGTTAAGAAAGAAAACAAACAAACATGCAGAAACACAGAAGCCTTTATATTTGTTGTAGATTGAGGCTATTAATTCTAACCAAGTACCGTGGTCAAACAAATGAGAACGCGATCAAAGATATTCTACATACAACAAATCTCTGGAGGCCATGACGGCCCTGTACACCAGCGCCCTCCACAGGGCAGTTACAGCAGCACGCGTTACATCCTCCTACATGACATTGGTCCAGTCAGAAATCACTGGAGCTGGCATCAGTTTTAGTACTGCAACAATTTGAATAAACACACCCACAGAAAACATGTTTACTATTCTGTCAGTTATTCTGTCGTGTGCCAGCAAGGCAGTGATGCCATTTTGGTGATTCAGGACCATGAGCTTGTTTACTCCAACAGTGACCATAGCTGGTTCATCCACAACCTGCCTGAACGCAAGAGGAATCAAACCACAGACTTAATTTTTTTGAAGGTGCCCCTTCCAAAAATAAAATCCCTCAAGTATTTTTAAATGCTTCCCAATAAAGCTCAGATTTAAAAGGCAGGCAGCCAGTCTTTCACTACAGCAAAGCTATTGGCTAGAAATGAAGGTAGAGAGGAGGGAGGGAGGGAGCAAGTGTAGGCGTCCACAGAGCCCAACAGGATGGGAGGGGTGAGAAGGGATCCTAGGGACCGACAAAAATAGTAACATGAGGAGAGGAGGAGAGAGGGAGACTGCGCAAAGTCAAGGGATGAAGAGGAAGAACTCCATTCACTAGCTATTTTTAAACCCGTGTTAAGAGAAACGCTCTGTGGTTTAAAAACTTCAATGGCCACAACTGCCCTTATTAGAATCTTTGGGTTCTTGTAAAGTGCTATGTAAATCTCATCTGTTGAACTGCACACAATCTGATCACCATTTGAAAGTGCAAACAAAAGTAATTTCAGGACCATGGCTATATGAGAACAGTAGAGCATCAAGCTCATGGGGAAAAATCATTAAAGCACAACACAGATTGTGTTGCAAAGAGGGACCACTGTGGCTGTCAGGAACTGCTTACAACTCCCATCTTCCATTCAGTTGATTAGGGAGAGACCATAAACCTCAAGCTTACGAAACTCGAGCTTATGAAAACTGTACATCATTTCTGTAGGAAATTCTCCAAGCATGTTGCCTGCCAGCGCTCTGAACAACATTCCTGTTGTACTAGAGAAGTCAGGCCAAGGCAAACTGTTGGGCCATATATCACTCCATCAGATTCCTCACCGACAACATTCCTGTAAAGAGCACTTGAGCAGTGGAGTCACCAATCATGGTGATGGCCAAAAGCTGCAGGAAAGCAAAGGTCAAGCACACGTGCGTGTGTTCATGTTCAGAGGAACACGAGGAAAGGTCAGAGATGAGAAGTAAAGTGGACAAAAACATGTACACTGGTCTAGTTAGATGTGCTCATTTAATCACCACACGCCAGGCCTCATTCAAGACCATGTGCTTTTCATCACAAGGAAAGCCAACTATAAATCATTTAATATTTAAAATCTTACCATACAGTCAGACCTGTGCAAGTCTGTCCAAAACCCAAAAGCTTCTGCTTCAAGTGGACCAAGACAGGGATTCACTGCCACAGAGGAGCTACGCAACCAGCCACGTGACCTACTACAAGAACCGCTGACGCACGACCCCAGGAGTTTGCGTGCGGTGATTGTTATCACTGAAACGTGCGTGAACAATGAAGCATTGCTTACAGTTCTCTCCATATTTGGGAGTGGAGGTGGACAAAGTCAGGCTTACAAGGATCATTAATTTCTTTAACTCCCTCCTCTAACAAAGTCAGTGAGTTGGAAGCTGGTGGGGTGTGTGCGCACGCGCGTGTGTGTGTGTGTGTGGGGGGGGGGTGCTGTACTAGCTCCACTGTGTTTCAATCTTGCCCGGCTAAAAAGAAAAAGGAAGAGAGAGAGAGAGAACAGCACGGGGAGTAAAAATAGCTGCCACGTCTGGAACAGCCGCTGCACCTGAATACCAACCACATACTGCCCGCCCTCCCTCCCTCCGCCCGTCCGTCCCCACCGCCTCCACCCACTCACTGCTTTCCCCAGCAACCCAGCGCACCACGGAGCTCCCGCTGCCCTGCATGCGTGCCTCAGCAGCACTCAAGACCCAAACGCACAGCTCAGCGCCGCTCAACAGGGCATCTCCACTCGCTCTCTCCATCTAAAAGAAAATTTCACAATGAACTAGTTTGTACATCAGTCTTACATTTTGTATGCTGGTCTTGCACAAATCGAAACAACCGATTAAATCTCAATTAGATCTTTGCCATCATATTTGGTGAAGAGATATAGCTATGGGAGAGACCGTCAAAGTGGCTTTTACTGTATGCAATCTGCCCTCCCGTCTGAATGAGCTCATCCTTCTCTGGCTCAGTAGCTCTGCAGAATGCTAAACTACCCACTCACCTCCTCCCACTTCCCAAAGCTGCACATCATGCTTTAAATAGCATTGGCCTGTCACATGGCCAGGAGAAAAACTACACAGCAGAGCAGTTCAGCACCCAAAATAGCAGGTGCTACTCAGATGAAAAGGTGGATGCAAAAAATAGGCAGTGTCAGAAACAGTACCAAGAAGTCAGTCACATATTTATAAAAAACCCACACACAAATCAATAGTCCTCTCTTTTTCCTACTGGTTTCTACCTCCTCTGTGGAAAACTGATTTTGAATAGGCCAAAAATATTTTGGGGTTTATAAAAATCAGCACTGCTTATTCTGCAAGATGGATGCAATCTTGACAAGGGTCATTAAGAACAATAATTTGTCTTGGGCAGGCCCTACACCCATCATATACGCCTGAGGGCCAGTCACTGCTCTGAAGGACCAAGAGCACTGATGCTTCTGGACAAACACACGTTTGCCACTCCACAGACAGGCTGCCTAAGGGGAAGACACGCAAACAAACAATGGCTGGAGAAGTGTAGTGAGCAGATACTAAACTGCACAAAAAAAGTATATGCACACATTTACCTTCAGACCAACTACCCAACCCCCCCCCCCAAACTTGTTTGTGAAAATAGAGCTTAAATATGGCACAAAGCATTTTAAATGTGTGGGTAACTCGGACTGGGATGAGATCTAGATGAAGTGCAACAAATGCAACAAAGCACAAACCGATATAAAAAGGGAAACGCTAAACAGAAGATCCCCCATTTATCTGGAATTAAATAAATAAAAACGACTGAGTCGTGACAGAAGAGAAATGCGAAGGAGGGGTCTGGAGGGCAAAAGAGAGAGAGGGAGAGAAAATTGGAGTGAGATGGAGACCCAGACAGAGAGAAAAGGAGGAAGAGAAGGGAAAACGGGAGGGGCTGCAAATTTACCCAGCATTCAACAGCAGCACGTGGCACAGAGTGTGCTGGTCACATGAATGACAGTGCTCTCTCCCTGCCTTTACCAGCCCCAAGCCTCCCTCCTCATTCTCCCCTCACAGCCCTTCCACTCCCACAGCACCAGAGACGTCTGCCATCATTCACAACACAGAACACATGGTATGAATGGCAGTTCCCACAGACCTGTTCCACATCAGCATGCATTTTCCTATTCCCCATTAGAGTAATAGTGTATAATTTTGATCATCTTTAGTGAGTAAATATATAAACCGCCTTCCCCATTTTGTTTAAAGATTTAGTGAAATACAGGATTCAGGTTTAATGGAAAAAAGAAACAAAAAAACAAAACAAAACACAGAATTAAAATAAACTCCAAAGCCTTACTACTTAAATGAAGAATGAAAAAACTACATCAAGTTATCAATGGGTAACTAGTAAGGTTAAAATCCATAAAACGAGGGCAAATTAAAACTACATCACAGAAGCTTGACCCCAACCAAAGCACTAGTTTGGCCATCACAACGGAGATGCAATTCTCAAATTCAACAGCAGGGGTCTCCTGATCATTGCAGTGAACACTACAAATTGATACTTGAACACCGCTCACTTTTGTACCTAAAAACCCCCGAAAAAATTAAGAGTATAGTCACTAAACAAAGTCATATTTCCTGCTGAACGTACAGTATCTTTGGCAACCTTGAATCATACCATTGTTAAAACCTGCTGGGAGAGGAAAACTTGTTAGTCTGGATGTGGCACTGTTTAACGTGTTGCAGAAGAACCACCTTGCATTTGACAGGTTTGGTAGGATGAAATTCGTGAAAAGAAGTAAAATCCACTCAAAAGGCTTCCTAGCCAAGATTATATACAGATCTACAATAATTCATATTCGATTAAGCAAAAGAACTAAAAATCCTGCAATTAATATTCGAGAACCAGCAACTAGCTATTGCTTAACCTGACAGGACCAGTGTTTCAGGAATTACAAGATAAGGACCTTTCCTCTCCCACCTGCATTTAGCCACCTCCAGCTCACCTGAACCTAGATGCTCGGGACATTGCGCTCACCGAAAGAGAATGCAAGACTAGTCAAACTGGAACCCCGAATCATTGTTTCAGGGAGCGGCACGAGTATTTCAGTTCCAATACGCAATCAAGGCAACACATCACGTCAAAATGCGTAGCGACTTACTTTCAAGCAGTAAATCACAATGGCCTGTACTAAAGTAGAGCAAAATACGAGTTGTTTTCCGAGCCACCAGCTCCGTCATAGCCAAGAAAGGCGCTAGGGGGCATGAGCGCCGAAGTGGATTTAGTCAGGCTCTCTCGCAAACCATGTCATGTATTTTGTGTAATCCGTAACAATGTGATGAATTACAGTAAAGTAACCGGATTGCATTTCAAGGTGTGTCGTGTAAATATTCTTAACTAAACAGTAAGTAAAACTTTAGATATACGGTCCGACTTAGAAACCTACCCTCACAAGCCACACGTGGTATGGACCCGCATTATAATTAAGATTGGCGTTTTAAACTGCGTCATGTTGCCAAAACCAACCTATATACCGCTACAAAATAAAAGAAGCTGGTGCGATCGGCAATACCTGGCTCTAATACACCAAGTGTTTAACCTCCATATTTATACAGTAAATCACCGAAACGTTCGCAAAAATATTTGTCAGCAGACGCGCGGCACCTCAACCTAGACGAGAAACTGGATAACTGGGTCAGGCTAGGCCGATCAAACAGGACAGGAATCAAAAGGGGAAAAAAATCTAGAAAATTAAATTAATCTAGAAAATTGCCACTCTCCAACAGTGACGTCTATGAGCCATAACTTCATACTATTAAAAAAAAAAGGGGGGGGGGGGCAAATGCAAATAAATAAATAAAAACAAAACTTACTGATTAATGAAATTAGTCAATTTCCCCACATATATGGATAATATGTTTCTATAAAACTGCCATGTATAGCAATGATTTAGTCTGACTTCATCTCAATGACTCAGAACCTGCGATTATCTGCGCACAATCCACGGATGCATGGCGCAATCTGGCAGCCTGACCCTTATCGCCCCTTTATGGACCATACGTGTGAAGATTATGTGGTTAATTTTTAAATGAATCTGGTAGGGTTTTCTTAACATAAAATTTGTAACCTTAAACATGTGAGACACATTACATGATTACTTTGGATGTGTCAAAGATGAATCAGTTGCGGCAAAATGGAAAAAAGTTCAATTAGTAGTAAATCTATGAAGTTCAATCACATCCACAATTTTAGTTGAACGGTTATAATTCCTATCATACTTAGTGCTTGTGGCTCAGCTGCTGACGGTTTTCCGTTTGAATGAATGAATTCAACTCACCTGCCCATTTGCCCAATTTGGGGGAGAGTAAATCTCCATTTCCCAGCACCCATATCCTAAAGCCGGAGAGAATGTGGTACACCAGCCACGACGCCAGCAAGACTGTGGTAAGTGCACCGACCCAGAACAACGGTTTCTCGGCTAACTGAAGCATCTCCACCATGTTAAACATCTCCATGTATACGGCTGGCTGTGCGTGGTGTCTGACCCACAAAATTAGGCGATATGCACTGATTTAACGATACAATGTGCGAGCCCCTTTATAAGCAGGTTGTGGCATCACACCCCCACAACTCCTCAAACATACTAGTCTATCCAGATTTAAGTGCACACCCCCACCTACTCCTTCACCGCCCAAGCACACCCGTATTCATTGTTGATTGGACGAAACTCCTATCCGCCAATAGAAACTTACCATTCTTTGGTTAATTTTTGCGTCAATCACAAAGGCTCCATTCTCATTCATCAGATTTTCTGTCTGAAAGGGGTGGATCTAGAGAAGTGGTCGTTGAAAAGCGATTGGACAACCATTACGGTAACCTCCATTCAAATAATTCCATTGGTGGTAATTCAGAACAGGTTTTCGGTTTCAGTCAGGATTATGAAACCTCCAAATCCACGTTTTCAACTAACAGCCCCCACTATTTTATGAATGAAGCTTTTTACCTATTGGTCAGACGAGAATCTATTCTCCCGCCTTCTGTGTAATTTCTGGGCAATGCTATTCGATGGAAGGACCGCAGTTCGTATTCATTCGGGGGTGCTGTCTCACGTATGAGTCATCAACTACATAAAAAAGAACAAATCGACCAATTTGCAGCATGACAGCATATTTTGTTACCGACTGAATGACAGGACAAGAACATATTACAAACACTTCAAGAATACCATATCCCTTTACCAATTACGAAAAGTGAACACGCATGCCCTTCATTACACGGCTTTTGGTTTTTTTTCCTGTGGCAGTAAAAACTACAATTACCACACCTGCTTCTCCTGAAGACTCGCGAGAAGCTTTGGGATCTTGGTTTTACAAATACGGAAGAGAGCCTGGGATTATGTAAACACTGAAGTAGATAGTAGCAATGCTTGGGAGTAACGTTTGAAAATCGTGTTACGTGATGTGAAAATCAATCTTACACACTCAGGTTCAAAAACGTTTCACTTGTTGAAGAAACAGACGTGTTAAAGACGTCAGATTTATGACAAGTCGATACTCTACCCACTGTTAGCCTGCTTAACCAGACAGATTTTGGACTTGCTGTAGCCTTTCATACTGTAGCCTCTCTGTCTACAAGGCATTGATGCTTTGTCGCCATTCTTAAACGAGTCTCATCACGATGTGACATTTAACGTACATTTTAAGCATATGGAGATTTGGATATATATATTAACACGCTGAATGTATCAATTACATACTGCTTAGTACAAAAAAGTAATTGTTTTATTGAACAAAATTATGTTGGTGTTAATATTTTAACATTTTAGTCTACCAAACACTTACCCGGCTGTAAGTTTGTATCAGTTTGTCCCAACGATTTTCTTTGCGGAGCAAACAGGCTACAGATAAAAAATGGGAAAGCTGAAATGCTTCTGTATTTTGAATAACTACAGGCTTGAGAAATTTGATGTAATAAAATGACACACAAATGAAGAACATAATCCAGCAATGTATGCAAATAATCACAAACATTTTTATTTGAGTCGAGATACGGCAGCAAAACAAATATAATGCATTTACAAGTACATAATACATCACTATGTCAACATATTCAAATACATAAAACCACCACATTCACGAGTCGGACTGTGTATTGCACGCATTCAAAGAAGAATATACTTCATATAGCAGGCTAGACAAATTTGACAGAAATAATAACTGCTTTACTCTGCTCTATTTTGCTACAGAATTGATCTTCAAAATTCCTGAGTTTAAACGGCAGTTTTGACTTAACTCGGTGAAACGTATGTGCATGACTTTAACTATATAAAAATATAGTTATATTAAACTATTGTTTGAAATATTGTTGCAACTGTCTAAGGTTTGTATGCCCGCGTGTTTTACATACGGTCTATAGTGGCCTTGCTACTGTTTATTTTCTATAAAATAAAACCATTCACATGCAGTTTTCGATATACTGTATTGCAATGATACAAATGCATCCTCACCCTCACCAATTCTCACCCCTCCTTTCACCTAGTATCGATACATTCATAGTTTCAAACCTCTCCTGTGGTCCCTAATTCTTTAGAGCTCATCACACTAGTTTTATTTTTTTTGCCTGGTTTGTAATATCCTTAATCCTTTTTTGGACAATATATCAGTGACGAGTGTTTATAAGCTGTGAGCATTATTACAATGTAGTCTTAATGTATTAGATAAATACCAACAGCCAGTAATGAGCATTCAAAAAATACAGATGAACATAACGTGCTATCTGTCAGAGATGTCCTAATAAAATGCTTGTAAAACACTTTGCGCGATACCACGGGGCCTCGCAGAACGAGACATCACAAGCGGCTATGTCACAAGACATCATAAGGCTATCAGCACCACTAATGGTGGACAGCGAAGGCTGACAGCAGTAGACAAACTTAAGAGATGCCTTTTACTTCAAGTTTAGACTTTCAACAAATTCAGTCCTCAGAGTTGCTACTTGTAAAATTCCTACAAGCTTCTATTGTTAGTAATACCTGTTAGAGCACGACTAATATAATTTATTTAAAAAGAAAAGATAAAACCGTCAAGCATCTCTGTACTACATTTATACCGTTACATTTAGTTCGCAGCCACAGATACCTATTTTTAAGCCTTGCCACACAATAACTTTAAACTTAAAAACAAAAACCACCAATACCGCCAAAAGTAACCAAAACATAAAGCTGTCTTGTAAAACAAGACCCGAGACCATGTGTGTAGCCATAATGCTTCATATTTTCTTCATGTCCCTGTCATTGTACTCTCAACAAATAAAGCAAACAAGCTGTAGTAACAAATATACACGCAAAGTGATAAATACACACGTGCCAGTCAAACGCACGTCACTGACTTTAAGAACTCCTCTACACGGGTTTATAGAGCAGACGCAAATCGCATGAGCGCTTTTACTTCATTTACATCGTTGAAATCAGATATTGGCTATCACCTTATTACTTTTTGTTGTGACACATGGTAAGACACAACATCATATACGTCAAGGTAAGATGCTAAACGACAACATTCATAATATCTGGCTACTACTCCAAACATTAAACCCTTTAAAAACAGAGTTTAAATACCTGACAAATTACTTCTTCAACAACGTGCCGCCCTCCTTGCGTGTACAATAGGCTTGAACGAATTTCACTGGGTTTATCCAAATTCCTGTACATATTTCACAGTGTTTATCTGTAAGAACAAAAAAGAAAGATTGTAAAGGCAAAATATTATGCTTACTACTCACTTCTGTTACATTTGTAAATTATCAATAGCCTCATTTCATGAATAAAATCAATACACAGAATCTGGCATAACTGCTCATAATTTCACACTTTACACATTTCACTACATTTTAAACATTCAATTGCAATTACAAAACTCCTGCAGTTAATATCTGAGAACAATGTCATTAGTACATGTTAATGGTTTCAATCCATAGATGTGACTATGTTTTTATAAAAGCACCAGTTCTAGTGACAAGTTATCTAAATATAGAGCCAGAAAGGTCTGATAGCACTGGACATACCTGCTTATGTCACCTACGTTCTGCTTTCTGCAGATACACAGCTGTAGGTTTAACAATCCCTGTTCAGGCTTTTGACACAGAAAACAAAAAACAAATAAAGGTATAATTTACCACATGCATAAAAACAACCATTAAATGATAAAATGTATCATAGTTTCACTCACAAGCACACATATACACACTGTACAAATATACACACATGCATAAATACATACATACCTAAACACAAACACACACATACACACTGTACAAATATACACACATGCATAAATACATACATACCTAAACACAAATACACACATGTGCGCACATGCGCGCACACACACACACACACACAAACACACACACACACACACAATAAGATGTACATGAGAGGAACATCACATAGTCTTCTGGTAAGTCATACAAAGGAATCACTGCACAAACGTCTCTGTTTTCTCTTCTAATAAATTACTGCTGCGTACACACACACACACACACACACACACACACACACACACACACACACACACACACACACATTCCTGTTGTTTTCTATCATACAAGCTTGGGAGACAAGGACTGTGTAAACACAAATGTCACAAATATAATGATATGGTTATCATCATAGCTAAACCCCTTGATGAAATGGATTATTTTTAACAACTACATACGTGGCACACAACATTACAGAAACCTTTACGCAATAAATAATCTATACGTTCTTCTGATCAGGGACATCACCAATACAAATATTAAAAATAAAATAACAATTCAATACATTTTTCTGCCAGAATTCACTATATGGGCCAATGCAGACATAGCTATAGTTTTTAAAATACATTTTTCACATTAAGATTCCCCTCCTCCAAAATGTGAACCCTTATTTGAAGGGAAATATATGACATTATTGCTCAAATATGCATAATACATTGATCTTCATGTGACGCACATGGCAGGTTCAGTACTATATACTGTGAATAACACTCTGAAGCAGAATCTTTAAAGCTCCAATTACAGATTTGTAGAGCATCATCGCAGCTAGAAAAAGCTCTGAGTAAATTGAAATACAGCACATATATAAATGTATATAAACGTGTGTGTGTGTGTGTGTATATATATATATATATATATAATATAGATAGATAGATAGATAGATAGATATGTACACACCCACACACACACACAATGGTAGGACCCGTCTTGCAGTGCTGTTTCAGTGAAAAGAAACAAAATGCAGAACAGGGCCTTGCCAGCAGAACCTTCACAGAGCATCTGCCTTGTGTTCAAGACCTTCCTGATGTCCTTAGACTTTATATGTTTACAATGCAAGATTTAAACACAACTTCAAAAATTAATCCGTAGCAAAATCTAAATTTAATATAAACGTGTGTATTGAGAAATATACTTAAAATGGTGGCTCTCCACTATAGAACTCTTGATAGCTTCTTTCTCATTCCATGAGCTCCACTGTCTCTCTTTGAACTCAGATACACACACATCTTAAAACCTTAAATCTGTTTTGCACAGCAGCAAGAGACACAGCAGGACACACACTCACTAAATGACAGGCACACACATGCATATATATATATATATATAATGTATATGTATATGTATCTTTATGAATACATCATTGGGAGGTACACCAACACTCCTCCTCCATCTACCAGGCTAAAAGTTACAAACTCAGGCACATACATACACACACACACACTCACACACACACATTTTCTCCCTTCTCTTACACCTTCTCAGTCTCTTTCTCTCTCAGACACACAAATACAAGCACATGCACACAAACGCAAATGCAAACACACACACACACATACACACACACACACACACACACACACACACTGTCTTTCCCTCTTATACTTTCTCAGTCTCTTTCCCTCTCACAGACAGACACAACCACACACACACGCACATTCACACACACACACACACACACACACACACACACACACACATCCCTGCGATGTCTGTTTGTATCACTTTAACTCCTAACTAACTATGTAGTCAGATAACACTAAAGGAAACTTTTGCATTTCATACAGCAAGAGTCTAGAACTGTAATATAACTTCTTTCACAGCTTACAGTATGACCGAGGCTGGTGACTGATGTAATATGTTTACAATGTCACTATGGTAAATCATGCCCAGAAAATACTTGTAGAGAGCTTACATTTATTTAATCTTTATTTCCTAATACAGTCTCTAGGTTAACGGCTGCTGGGCTTCTTTTCCTGTTCACAGACATCCCACAAAACCCCATCATCTGGTTCCTATGTTTTAAGGAAATCCTCAAGTCTGCAATGTCCACTTTCTGCTCCCATCCCAAACCCTCAGGGACAGACATTTCAAAACCTGCCTGTCTCACCCTTCATTATAAAGCAGCTGAAACGTCCTCAACAGGCATGGAACAGGACAAGCCGATGACTCTGGACGGAACCAGCCATTTCAACCAGCCATTTGCATATCTTCAAACGGTTAACCTGTGAAACCATGAACAGATAAGATTATCAGAAGGTGATACTACCTTTTCCATCACTTATGTTAGCCTTATATACACCAACATGAAAATATTTGACTTATAAGACAGCACATGGCCCAGCAGCATGCCTCCATCTATAACGACTTAACAATGTCATTTTTACTTTGATCTATTATCTATAGTTTTTATAGATCTGATCAGATACTCAAGGTGCAGTTATACATTGCATACACACATAGATCCAGTGTATGAACATACCTTGGTTATGTTGCTGTCGCTACTGTAAACTCATAACATGGTGTATTATCTAAAAGAAACAAACAACAACAACAAAACAAATCAATAAGCATTATTCAAATGGATAAATATGAAAAAGCTGAGAGCCATTAAGACATGTTTCAGTACATGCAGAACTACTCAGACAAAGAGATGCAGGCATGCAATACAGTTCAAGCACGAATGCACCTTCCCATGTTCCCATGTGCACACAGAGATACTCGGAGAGAGAGCAAACAACAGAAACAAATGCCTAACACTGATTACTGCTCTTATGAGCAATCAAAAGACGTGTCACAGCACTGTAAAGGTTTCATCACTGTCCCCTTTAAATAGCAGGAGATTAGCAGGCTTTAGGTTGATGTTCAAGTTATTGAGGATTTGCCATGAAAACAGCAGAGAAAAACTGTGGAAATACCATTGGTTCAGTGTTGAGGGGCACAGCATATCAGAAGTATAATCAAACCCGTAGTTCCTGTGAATATATGATCTTTACATTTAATACTCCTCCCTTTCTAAGATGAGGGACATTGTGTATTGGAACAAAACTACACTGAAGTGGCTGTCAATTGCTTTTATGTGCTTTCTATTAAAACAGGATGTGTTAAAGTAAAATTGTAAAAGTATGAGGAGCAGCATGAAAAACCCTTTAAAATATGAAGTGATATAAGAAGAGGTCTGAAAGAAACATGACGCCAAAACATTTAATAAAGGCACTATTAATGTATTTCACCAGCCTCAGTGATCCTTCTCCCTACAAAAAAACAAGAAAAACTAATTCACCACCTCATACACTGTTAGTAAAAAACTTTGATAGCTAAACATACACTTGCATAAAACACACACACTCTTACACAGGCTTAAACATAAACTAAACAAAAACACTTCACATAATTTCAAACATGGTATAAACATACAGTGTATGCATGCATATCTCTTCCTCTCCCATCTCCCTCTCTCTCTCTCTCACACACACACACACACACACACACACACACACACACACACACACACACACACCAGACATAACATGGTCAAGCAGTATGCGTTCATGAAACGTTCATAATAATCACTAATATTTGCATTCGCATTAAATAGTAACTGTGATCAATTTACTTCTCTCTCATCACTCAAAATGAAACATTTACTAAGCATGTCTGTTATAGAATATGTAAGCCACAGCTTAACCTGCACATACTTTCTGTGCACATTTTGTAAATAATTTTACATTAACAACTGAATATTTTTTAATCAATAATGCATTTGCACTGTTAGTTGTTATTGTGATCAATACATACAAAGGTTTTTATATAAAGACTTTCTTTCACAAGTAATCATTCTTACATTGCCTGTTCAAAACCTTATTCTTTAAAGATATATCATTTTCTGTGCTGTACACATGTCAGGTTTAATGCTAATTGAATAACTGTTCATTTAAGAAGTTAGTTTCTAAGAATTAGTTTGCAATCATTTTATGGCCTTATGCATCTGTTCTTTACAGCACAATTAAACATTTTATTCAATGATTTAAAAATAATTTTAAGTGAAAATGTTGTAGTAAATGTACATTGGCCACTGGTATTTAAAATGGTGCCACTGCATCACAGGGGCTGCTATAATCATAGTCAGCTCAACCAAACACTCCTCCGTCTGTCCTTGAAGTCACACACTGAAACTTGTCTGCCTGACGATCTGCTAACGATAAGTACCGGCAGCCAGCACACACAATCACAAAAACACACAATATCAAAAACACTAATTGACAGACATACAGACAGACAATCGGAAAGACAGACAAGCAGGCAGACAAACTGACAGAAACACACAGACATATATGTGAATATACATTCTTACACACACACTCGCACAGGCCTGTACAAACACTTGCGCACACACACTCACACACAAGTGCACACACGCATGTACGCACATGCACATGCACATACACACACACACACACACACACACACACCACCTATGGATTCACTCATTCGTTCACTTACAGACCAAAATGTTCAAAAACATTGCTAGATCATGCATGCACACATGAGCAATAAAATATAATTTCACAAAGAATCAAATCTACAAATGTCCTCCTTCCAGAAATACAATGCACATATGTCTGTATGCACAAGCAAGCATACAAGCATCCTCTCACAACAGCTGTAACTACACACAATCATACCCTAGTGAACAGGAGCATCTTTAGGCAACTCTCCTCTTCCATCCAGACACAAACACACACGTAGACCCACATGCACACTGAAATGGCTGTTTATTAGGGTCAGTCAAATCATATCTGTCTCTCTTCCACAACAGAGTCAGACCACTACAAATCCATCTTTATGGATTCACAGTCAGATTCTGCCCCAAAACTATTCAAAGTGACACAGAATGGGGGAAAATTAACCTAAGAGATTAGACTGTGTGTCAAACACTTTTACATAGACACTTTTATATACATTATATATACATTGCCACCACTGATCATCCCTCACATTTAGAGCTAATTGTTTGTCTACTTTATTCACTCTACTGTCTAATACAAATCCACATATAAACACATATACTCACACTGTCTAATACAAATCCACATATAAACACATATACTCACACTGTCTAGCTTCATGGCAGAAACACAAACGTACGAGACATATGAATAATAATACTTATTTCTTGACACCCACTTAACATACAATTACAATGTTTTGTTCAAGGATTATACCAAAAACTAGCATTAGTTGAGGGTAAGATAGTCTGAATACATTATCTCTCACTCCTGTTCTCAGTCAGGTTTCTACCAACATACCTACCTCAGTTTCTGTTACCCCACACAATCTGCTGTGAAGTTTCTAATATTTTTATCATATGGACAGATATTTTAAAAACAGTTATAATATATTCTTATGTTTTCGACATCACAACAAGTAAGAAATCAGTAACCGGTAATTTTGAGTAACAAATCACAAACATACTAATTTTTGCATTTGTCTTGGGGGTCACTATAATCTGCTAAAATAAATTTGTGCAAAAAATGTCAATTTAACATATTTTGCGCGATGACTATGTGCATCTTCACTAGCATGCTTGTACTTTTAGGAAAATGATAGAACTTGAATGAATAAAAACTGGAACGTTTGAATGATAATAACACACTGAATTAATTTGCTCTTTAACCCTAAGATGAAGAAGTGGTGTCACTCCTTTCCCTATTCTGAATATCCTCAGGTTTAGAAACCAAACTGTGCTGCTGTGGTGTGTATTTCATATCATATAGAATATGGGCATTAACCTATGTAGTACGAAAACTTCAGTACACAATATTATTTCATCTAAATTAATTTAGTATGATACAGTTAAATAAATGTAAAGTTCATTAAATTGTGTTTAAAAGCCTAAACAGTGCTGACATACATTTAAACATGTTATAGAGAAAAATTAAAACTGAACATACTGTTATTTATATTATTTTCACATGGGGCTTTAAGTCAAAGAATAGTGTGCTAATAAAAATGAGTCTGAGGCTCCCAAACTAAAACCACAACATGTTTTGCATTTTAAAGCTACGCCTATTTCAGCTTTAAGCTAAATGGTTGTCAGGTGATACCTAGCTGTGATAACTGATTCATCCATTTTATTCTGGATCTCAGCACACCCATATCTTCCCTCCCTCTGTGGCTCTCTGCCCTCTGCAGATGTGTGTTCTGGATCTGTATACATCCTGCTGAGGTCTGGGTCCCTTGTCACACACAAATGTCCTAAAATTCAAAATTGAAAAACACCCATTAGGAAATACATATGTGCTTCTAATATTGTGCTGCCCTACACAGGTAAGCTTTCTATAAATCCAAACAATTGACAGTTTTTGTAGATCTTCTTCTCTCTTCTTATTGAGCCACACAGCCCAAATTCAATACTAATTTAGTCTCTATATTATTCATCCAATTTATAAATACACATTTTATCATGACATAATCTCACCCAAATCAAAACTACCATGGGGAGTATTTTTGAAAGGCTTCTGCCCTGATCCTGCTCAACACCCATGCCGTGGTTTCTCTGCTCTGATCGCAGTACAACGTCAGGACTGAATTCATTTGATGTCTGTTTTTCCTCATTTAAAATGCAACAAATAAACAAACAAAAATAAAACAAAAAAGCCAAACAACTATTACAACTTTAAATTATTCTAAGGTAATGGTGGGCGTGTGCAGCATACGTCCGGTACTGCGTAGTGTGTGTGAGACAGGGCCATCTTCAAACATCTAAAATGTGACACACTTGTGTGTGTAATATTATTCAAATACTTTAGGGAACTTTGAACTGTGGAATAAGTTTAATCATTACATTTTAAATAGAAGTGTAAAAATGATTGAAAAGTTCATTGTTAACTCAGTCTGTATTCCATACACTAGAGGAATGTTACTGAACCAAAATGACATCAAAATTATAATCTGAAAACACATTGTAACGTTTGGTTCATGTGAATCTGTTTTGTTCTAGTTGCATCTAAGTGCAATTTGGATGTATCCTGCTAGTTTGCTCTCAGTCATGCATTACCAATGAGCCTCTTTTTTAAAAGTAATTTCAATATGAAAAGAAACAGGGACAAATTACATGAAAGAATGAAGGTGATGAGCTGCATACCCTGCACACACAGCCTCTTCTCACACTAAACATGCATTAGGCTGAATGAAACCAATGGCTCATATGAGTTTCAAACCTGAGCTCATGTGTGCTTGCATTTTACTGAGAGCGCATGATGTTTGACTAGAGCATGGACTGTTTCATTCTAGGACTCTCAATGCAACCATTTCACAGGCCCTTTCACAGGTAGCAGAGAGAGCCCCTCCCTCCTGAAACCCCTCTTGATTCTGACTCATCTCTCACACCTTTCCTCACACATGACGTTTAAACTTGTAGTGAGCAATCTGGTAACCAGCTGTCAATATGGGTATCAGTCAACTTTATAGTGATAGGGACCAGCTCACTCCTAGGGACCAGAAACTCCTTACAGGAGGAAGAGGATCATGAAATGTCTGTATTCTTCATAGTTAGAATTTACTGTCCAAGGAAGCTTATTACTCCTCCAGCATCAGCAGATTAAATTTAGGGGTGAATAATTCTGTGAGAGTTAATACACTGTGCATTGGTCCTGTCAATGTACAAATGAACAGCAACTAAAAACCTACAAATGACCAATACACTTGGGGATCAAGTGTTTTAGTACAGGCTTTCTGTTTGCTCTGTAAAACACATAATACCACTCACAAGTCACAGGTAAAAAGCAGTCACAAAATATTTGTGAAGACACTGATATGTTGATGATCATCATCATACCATTCTGTGGCAATGGAAGAGAAGCCTCTAACAGAGCAGTTGAGCCTCACACACTGAGGTCCATCAAGTTCCTGGGTCTGGGCATCTCAGAAAGGAACAATCTGAAAGGTTGAGATAAAAAAGAAACAAAAACGAACATATTTAGACAAGAATGTGTTTCACATTAAAGTAGCCTTGAACAGTATTGTTACAAAGCCTTTATTTGGATTGGCTGCTGAGTAGACGTAATAAGTCCAATACCAAACTTTTCCGTTTACAAGGACACCACACTACCTAAATCACTAGAGCATGCACATGCTTGCAGAGCAGGCATGAAAAGCCAGCAATTCACATCCTCATTAGAGATGCCTTAGAACAACAATGCAACATTCTAAGTAAGGAAACTTAAGACCCTAAAAGAAAAAAAGGTAGCACTTGGAACTAGTTTGACACCAAACTTTTTTTGTAGTGGAAGTTGGGGCAAGTACTTTATGGTCTTCAAAAAATCTCTGCAATAAAAACCCTTGCAATCTTAAATAAAGACCCCAGAACACTTACCTAAACTCTCAGACCTGAACTGTCTCCACTAAGTTGAAACAGAAAGAGAAAAGTGAAAGGTCTGTCTACATGAAATAAACTACAACAACTACTGTGTTTTAGAGAGAATATCTCCCTTCTCTAGGGACAGTCATTTCTGTCTCAAACTGATCCACAATACAGTCAATGTTTTAGTCAAATGAGTTTTGTGCAAAAATAGGTGACTTTACCAGCAGTAACACAGGATCCAAACTTGATGAGCTAATCAAGTGAAAAGCCCATTCTAGTACTTTTAGTCTAAGGCTGGTGTTTCGTACATGTGGTCCTTATTAAATCCTCATGAATGAACATCAGAAATGTTTTTGCCTAAGTAAACCTTTAACTGAAATACTCTCAGACCTTTTCTGAGGAAAACTGAAACGTACAGGGCTGTGATTAAATGAACCGTATACCTTAACAGCCAAACTTGAAACTAATATATATCACACTGTTACACTCTCACATGCTCTCTTCCTCTCTCTCTAACTCTCTCTCACACACACAGCATTCATTCATTATGCTGGGTTCACATATCATCTACTCAACTAGACCAGTTAGTTAGTTACAGTTCTAATAAAACAAGAAAAGTTGTTGGGTTTAACACAAACTTTTAAAAACATATTCCAAAAACGCAGGGAAAGGCTTTGTGTGTTGTAAGAAGGTAAAAAGGTAAAGCATCCAGCCCAGGCATCATGTCACACACAGTCTGTTTAAAGAGACGAGTGTGTGTTTGTGTCTAAGTGTGTGTGAGTATGTGTGTGTGTGTGTGTGTGTGTCTGTAAGTGTCTGTATATGAGTGTGTACATGAATGTGCATGCATATGTGTGTGTGTTTGTGTGTGTATCTACGCACATGTCTCATTGTAATAAATAAATGCACTGAAATATGAATGTCCATATGACCTTGTTTGCTATCAAACATCAGCATATTTAACATTGTTCAACCAAAAGTCATACATTCACCAAACCACAAAAAGCTCACAGACAGTAGAAATAAAAACAAATAGACATGTAGACACCCCATCATCAACCTTTTCCATCAATGTCACAACAAGGGCCTTGTGAAGTGCCACAGATATTCTGAGGCCATGTTTTTATCAAGTTGAATTGAGTGCAACAGGCTTGATAAGTTAATTAACAGATTTCTAGCATTGTAATGGACTTACAGAATTCTCATTGAATATTATTCTCATTGAATAGCATTATTTAAATTCAGAAACACTAAATAAATAAATAAACAGAAGCAGCAATAAAACGAAAGGTGTGGGGCCCAGGAACAAAAAAATGAGGAGCTCCTTCTTTGTAAATGGAAAAGCTTACAGAGACTGATGTGGACTGTGAGAATGACCAGCAGCATGGACTTTCTCCGGTGGTGAGGAGGTGAGGAGGTGAGGTGGTGAGGAGGTGAGGAGGTGAGGAAGTGAGAAGGTGAGGAGGCGAGGAGGCTTCTTCGGCTGTCTGCTGACCCTACACTGGGAAAAAAAATCACTACTTTAGCTATATTTGAGTGATAGAAAAAATCACTTAATGTCACCAAAATCCTGAATGAGTGCCCCCCACCTCCCCCTCTCCACACAAAAAAGAAAAAGGCAACCCAAGGGTGTGGCTACACATAAGAAAAAAATGGCTAAAACCGTTAACTTTGGAATGTAATTTACATACAATAACGCTTTCTCTCTAAGCATACACGTGCACAGGTGCATGCATGTATGCATGCATGCATCCATGCACGTACGCATGCACACATTCACACACGCACACACACACACACACACACACACACACACACACACACACACACACACACACACACACACACACAGAAAAACTAAAGACATGTCTCT
>JAOXYF010000007.1:5444026-5454496 GCA_028565775.1 Sternarchorhynchus goeldii | reverse complement strand
AAATTAGCACCAGGTGCCAGATTAACACCAATAACTTGCAGGTATCTGAAAGTGTTCTCTAATTTTGATCAGTGTTTTTTCAATTGTTATTTAAGTTTTATGCTGTGCTTTACAATATATACAATTTATGAAATAGCAGTATGATAATCTTAAAAAAGTTATTGCACTCCTGTTAGGATAATTTCACATAGGACTACACAATGACTGACATTTAGGAAATTGTGCATTGTTCTCTACTTTTGATCTCCAGTGTACTTGATCCGCTTAATTTTTAAGAATTGCTGAATTATTTTGCATGCTGCTTATTACATAGCTTTTGAAATAGAGTCGACAGAACAAATCATCAGAAAATGGTGGACTACAACTGCAACATTTAAATGAGCTACTGGAAATTTTAATGATGCAGCACTCATTTGTGAGCAACGCATGTAATCTCTGAAAAAACGTTTGTGATCTTTGAAAGACAGTAAAATTTATGTACAGATAACATGGTCTTGGTTACCTCAACTAATTTAGATGATAAGATTACTCTAAATTAATAAGAATGATTAAAATAGTAATACAACAAATTTGTTGACTTTTTTTTAATCCAAAACACTTAAATAACTTTTCAAACTCTTGTAAAATATGCATGCAAAAAAAAAAAAAAAAAAAAAAAAAATCCCCAAATATCATGAAAAAGTTGTCTAAAAATGTAAGAATTTAGTGATTGCAATTTTCATTCCATAATGGAGCGAAGCTAATCATCTATGAGGACAATGTCATCAAGTATTACAGCTAAAAATTATTTTCTTCACGTACTTTTACCAAAAAACAAAGCGAAGCCCAGATCAGGGCATGAAAGCAGATCTAGTAGAAACTTAAATACCTCTTTCCAAAAATTACCAAACACTGACAGCAAAAAATTGACTCGAACTAGTTTATAATAAAATGCAGAAGGAAAACATAATTGTATCTTACAAAGTCATGAGGACAATTTATCCAACAAAAGCGCTGAAAAACTATAAGGTTAAAAAAAGTACAAAGGATGTGTGTCACCATACAAAAACAAACAATCCAAATTGACACCATTGCAGTGTCTGCTCCACAAAAAGGTCCAGAGAAGAGAGACGAGAAAAAGGATAAACACTCTGCTGTAGGGGTGATAAAAGGGGGGGTTGCAGAATTCCCATAACTACATTCTGAGACAGGAACAAATTTGAGGAGCAAAATCATAGATGCAAGGAGCACACTAAATGGTATGTGGGGACATGAACAAGTCTGATGTTTTCAGAATAGTAAAGACACATGGCAGTCCTGCAGGAGTTTACAGACGTCTAGAAATGAATGGAGTGCCCGTTCAGTAGATTCTCCCCCGACTTCGGTTTCCTCTTCCACCAAAGCCTCGGGCGCGGCCACCTCTAAAGCCACCTCTTTGCTCTGCAAAGACATGGGCATTAAAACAACCAACCAACCAAACATCCCCAAAGAGCTAGGTATGGAAAAAGTGCAGACTATGTGTGGACAATGGCACATGCATGGAACCATCTAATGTCTGACATCAACAGTATGTTTTCCAAAAACAGAGCACTAAATCTTTCCACAAATGTGAGTGCATGATGGAGCAGTACACTCCTTTTGACTGGTATGCACTTAACTGCGCTGTAGAAGTGAAACATTTATATGGTTTGAAGTGCATTTACTTTGAAAGAGGAACATGCACCCTTTGGAACCGATGGCAAAACAGTATTAAGATTTACCGCCACTTTCCTTTGCGCAGTGTGCATTTATCCCATCACTATCAGCACTGGAAAACTGAACTGTTCGCTTTCTCGGTCTCACCATAGGAGAAGTTGCCAATGGTGGCACTGTATTTCCCACTGGGAGGGTTGTATATTTGCCGGGCATCCCTCCTTGGCAATGGAGAAACCTTTTTTCCAAGCGCTCCTGTTCCCATGTCATCTGCGGATGGGCGCTTCTGCCTACATGACACAGAACATGGGTTTCACCAACCAAAAGAATGACAGCCAAGAGCCAAAAAACAAACAAACAAAAAGGTTATTAGTAAAAACTTTAGTAGGGATGAAGGATTACCCCACAACAGCTGGTGCTTCTGTTTTCTGCACTGGTTTCCAGGACAGGGTAACTGAGCTTTTGTAGGATGGAGGGTTGTGGAAGAGATCCTAATAAAAACAACCACCAGCACAAAATCAACCAACTCCAAAACACAGCAATTTAGCAAGATAAACATACATTTCCATGTTTTCAATAGATTGGAAAATCTGACCATTCAAACAATACCTTTATAAGGACATTGATGTTGTTGGTGATTTTCAAAGCCACAACTTTGATTTTATTCTAGACGCAAAAAAACAAAACAATAATACATATCAGAGAATGCCATCTCCAGTGTTAACGCTTCAAGAGAGGAGAAAACTAACACACTGACGTCCCGATAACAGAGTGTATTTTAATTTATCAACACAGTCAAGTTAGAGTTTTGTGTGAATAACCACACGACCAGTACCTCCTCAGTCTTTAGTGCATCACCCGTTTTGCCTTGCAATGCCACGCGGAGCTGTCGGATGTACACCTGCAATCCTCGTGCGAAGTACTGTAGCCTACAAGTTCAATGACATGAGCATGATCACAGACCATGTGGAACTACTCTTGGTAGATTTAAAAATCACTAATCTCAGGGCACAGACACGCACCTAATCTTGAAGTCTTTTAATTTTTCAGCATTTATCTTGTCAATAAGGAAGTCTGGTAACTTTTTGCCAAGTTGGTGAAAACTGAAGAGTAGGCACTCCACATAGCTGAACTGGAGCTTAGGTTCCTCACTCACAGCATTTTCGCCATTTTCTTCTTCAGGAGGCAGAGGCATAAACTCCTGAATGCCAAGAAAGACACACTTTTTATACACACATTTTACAAGTACTCATTAAGTGCACTTTAAAGTGTGCTGTCGATGCTCAGTTTTTACCAGCAGTTTCTCAAACAGCATCATGAGGTTAGCCTCAAGTTTGTCCATGTCACCACAGAATGGACTCATCTCAGCCAACAACTTTAGAACCTGAAAGGAGAATGACAAGGTGTCAGCCTATCAGTGTAATGAACTGTTCTCATATACATTCTAATAGGCAGACATGAAATGAACAGAACTATAAAATGAGTCACTTTGTACTGATCATTTCTAAGAGTTGAAGAATCCCTAATTCTTGAACACTCACTTCAAGCTGAATGTCCAGTTCTGCCACAGGACTGGTGAGCATGCTGAGGTTGGGCAGGACATGTTCACAGAAGTACGTCACAAATCGAGTGGAATGCACATTTTTCTGTGGGAAGGGGGAAACAAAAGCACCATCATATGTTCTTACCACATTATATAAAGGAGATAAGGAGTCACAGTGAGACAGATCTCACTGTGACTGTGAAAGGCCAATGAGATTATTAGAAATATCCCAGGTCAAACCCACTGAGAAGAGAGGAAGGGCTTGACGTGTACACTGCAACAGCCGATCCACACTGTCGGCATCGACCGGGTTCAGCGCCTGCTCCAGGAAGGCCTGTTCTACCACCAGCTCCACAAGCTGCTGTCTCCCGCTCACTGTCTGCAGGCACTTCAGGCTCGACAGCACCCGCATCAGCAGCACAAACTCCTCTCCAGTCACGTCCTCCAGCACCTGCACCACAACCCAGCCCAAGAGAGCAAACTGTTGATTGAGAAGTGTTCCTTAGAACAAAATCCAAATCCTATGTCTGATGTGCAGGCCTAGTTACATTAACTTAATTTTAGCAGTCCTATTACAACTGAAATGAGAATCAAACAACTTTCCAGCTGTCTCCTGGTAACTTATGTAAGGAGTAAAGGGCTAAACAGGTTCCTTCAACCTCGGTTCTGGAGAAACGCAGTTCTGCATGGTTTTACACCCAATTCAATGAAACATTTCATTAGCTCGAGAACACCACCGAAAAAACTGTTGGGCTTCTCATGCTTTTCATGCTAAAGCACCGGGACCCACCTTGTAAATGAAATGCACTACCTAAATAAACCGGCCTTGTTACTTTACAAAGTTCAGCCATTCAAAATTTAGTCAAAGTTAGATTACCTTTTTTGTCTCAATGAAGATGTAGTCCTCTACCTCCTTGGTCATGGTTTCCTCTGGCATGGTCTTCAATTTGGTGGAGAGGAATTTTATTGCCCTCTCTCTTACCACATCCTCTCCTTGTAGAATCTGACTAAATAGGCCTCCAAGAGTCCCTTAGAAACAATGATTGTGGCATTATTGGCATATGGGCTGGATAACTATAGTCAATTATTATTTTACATTTAACTATAAAAACAATTCACAGCTTACACAGACAGACTTACCTTTTGAATCAATTTTGAATATGGAGATTAATGCAGTGTTTACTTGGTTGAATTCTGCCGAGTCATCTAAACGGGGACGACGACAAAACTTAACATCGTGCATACAAACACACGCACAAAAAAACCCTCTAAAATAAAATCATAAAAGCATGTCTCCTATATGGTGACAACAAATATTAAAACAATACTTCCTTGGTATCATGGTAGGCAACAAATCTGCCTCACCTGTGGGGGGACTGGGGTTAAACCTTGTACGGGCAAGTGCTCTATGCAATACCAATAAGCGTCCTTGGACAAGAATCTTAACACTGCGCTACCTCTGAAACATGACTGAAAATTGTAAGTCTTTCTGGTTAACAGAGTCTGCCAAATGTAAATCTACTTTCATTCAACGTGCACTGCCCTGAACAAAGCTAAACTTCATGATGCGCACATCACCACTCAAAATCAGAAAAATAACCAGTATAATGTAAACCTTTTTAATAATAGAATTGGGGAGCCAATACAACTGTTGGGTTAGTTTTTTCTTAAATAAAGACAGAACCAATTAAGGAACTAAAGAGACTAATTTACTGAGTCAAAGGAGTGAGTAGACATACTTTAAACAAAGTTTATAATATAACTAAACTTGCCTAATTTCACCTGCCTGATATACACAATCAAAACAACACAGACTGCACATGACCACAGATGGGCAGTAAACAGATACCTAAAAGATATGCTTCTAATACATTGCTTGTGAATACATGCAAGCTTAATATGCTGAGAATTCACATTTCGAAAATAAATTTGATCTAAAGATAATAAAAAATAGTGGCCACTCTGAAGAACCTATGTTTTAGAGACCATTTGAAATTGTTCTTAATTTGAATTTTTCTAAAGCCGTTTAAAATACATTACTAATAAGTGAATTACTAATAACACAGTTTAATTCTAGTTTAATTCCACTGTAATTTTGTACAATACCTGTCTGCAGTAGTTGTGTGAGGATGTCTGCTACTCTGGGTAAATTCTCTCCAGCAGCAAAGCGTGGAAGCTCTTTGATGGCCTGTCTCCGGATCTACAAAGTACGTTTACACAAAGCACACGACAACTGTTATCATAACTGGCTAGTGATCAGTGGCCTTCTAGTAAACTTCATCATAAAAATATCAATTCAAGCAACGAGTTCTTACAGATACATCTTCATCTTCACACAAGTCCAACTGTGCATTAATTGCTGCGTCTGCCATATCTGGGAAACTGCTAAAGAACTTTGGAATGAACTGTGCAGCCAATCTTTTCTCCTTTGGCCCTCCTTTAACACCATCCAGAATAACCTGGTAGGCATCTTTATGCTGAAAGATAAAATAGGAAAATAATTAACATTCTGTCCAGTAAGTAAGTATTTTCTTCTATTAGTACTTTACGATGAGACTACGATAGCTAGCGTTAGCATGCTGCACATAACGTAGATGAGTTCAGAAAAATATATATAAAAGTTACGTTTACATACCAATATATAAACAATTTAAAAATCACTTTCACAATGAGATACCGCAGCCGAACAACCCAATATGCCGATATAAAATGCGACACTGGCTATCTTAGCTAGCTTTGCGACCGTGGTTCGCAATTGAGTACTATCTAGCGATCTTAGCTAGACCAGGTCATTCGCTTGTGCTGGGCTAGCTAGCTATACAGAAGCTAACGGCCGTTAGCTTAGCTACTCTATAGCAACCTAGCTATACAGAAGCTAACGGCCGTTAGCTTAGCTACTCTATAGCAACCTAGCTACTAAGAAGCTATCGGACGTTAGCTTAGCTAGCGCCAACTAGCAAGCTGTGTTGTAGGCCCCGACATTAGTTAGCTAGCTAGTACCTTTTTAACAAGGTTCGACAGTTAGTTAATTAATCGCTACGATCTGATATATTACCAAACAGAAGTATGCCCCTTTTGTGAAAATCTGCTTACTTTAGCAAATAGACAGACAAGTAAAACAAACCTTGCTAAGGTCCTCCTTGGCGTCTGCAAGGATCCCATAGTTTCGATAAAGCTCTTCAACTGTAGCGGCCATCTGCGTGAAAATATCCACAAGGAGATCAAAATAAATGCGTACTATTTCTTCCGAAACACCTCCCCTTCAACACCAAATGAACCTAAATCGACCCAAAATAGCGCAACATTAGAGTTTCTTAACAAATAAACGGTGGAGCGCTTTAATTTCTGTTACCCTAGCTTATACGCCAACTCGTTTCTGATGTTCTCATGCGCGGGGATATAACTTCTTCGCAGTGTTCTACTCTTATTACCTTCAGTAGCACTTGTTATTTGTAGTTATATTGCCACCAACTGGAATGGAGTGTAACACTTGCGCTCGTTGGTAGTGCGCCTCCTAGTGAAGGTAAAATATACACTTAAACAAGAAAGCGACGTGTTTATTTCGGATCAATATGAAATACACGAAATACAGGCAAAGTGCTAACAAACGAAAGAGGTTAGGCTATTAGTCCGATTGTAACCATTTGAAATTGTTTGACCGAAGCAAGTTAAAAATCACTATTATTTAAATATTTCAGCCTCGTTCTAAAAAGCCACAGTCACTCTTGCTTTAACCTAATACGGTCATGGAAAGAGTGAAATGTTCATAATCCATGTGCAAATGTGTAATGCATGGTTAGTATAAACTCAAAACTAATATTGACTGCCACATGCTAGATCTTGTTTAACAGAATGTAGGAATTCTAATCCATCCCCTGATGAAATCTGAGAAGTTTGGGGTTTTCAGCCTAGGTCATACAGTCTGGTGAGATATGGGATAAGTTGTAATTCATTGTATTCCATAAACACTAGATATGAAACTAGGTCATATAATTGGAATTGGTTTCTAACAGCTTAATGGTATATACCATTATACCAGAAACATTGGCAGTTCGTTCAAAGAAAATGTGATTCAATAGTCCACATTTCAGAAATTAGCTCTAAAAATGTATTGTTAATAACAATGATTTGGCACTGGCCATTGCTACATTACACAAAACTTCATTTTTACATTCAGTTTGTTGTACACTGGAATAAACATTGAACTACCACTTTTAGCTATGGTCTTACTGGCATTAAGCAGCACCTTCTCTTTACTCAACAGGGTCAGATTCTTTGACATTGTTACACAAAGGTTTTCCCTGGAGGGGATCAGTATTCAAATAAGGCCACTAAAGCTCCTTAATGCTGTATCTATTCTAGGAACACAACATTTAACATGGTTTAGTTGTACTTTTAAAGAATACAAACTGCACCTGTGAATGCGCTATTAAAATTATTACATAGGCCAACACCAAAAGACTAACCAACCCAGAAGATTACAGAACAACCCAAAGGAACACTCTTACTTTATTACTATAAAATTATACACATTACTAAACAATTATTGTCAAACATTTAGACTGCGCCTATCTCGAATATTAAAATATCTGAAATAAAAGACTCTGCAGGCTCCTGTGTGTGCAGGTCAAGACATCCCACTATCAAGAGAATAAAAAGTCTCAAAACAAGAGAGGGTAAATCAGTGCACTGAAGTCCTTTACCCCCCCAAAAGCTGAAAGTTGAGAGAGGGTTTGGCTAACACTATGCTCATGTTAGCTCAGCAGGACTGAAATTCCACATAGCCTTGCCATTTTCTCTGTGGAAAGTGTATAGGCAACCTCTTGTAACAGCACAGAAGACAGCTGAACTTATTACAGGTTCTCTTCACTCTTTAGACCACTGTCTCTCATGCACTGAATGTTCCACTGAATAAGACACTGTGGTAAAGTAAAAGTGGTTGTTCGCGTACATACATGACAAATCATGGAAGGAAGCATAGATATTGCCTTAGGATGGAAACGCTGCTCCCTGCTTAGCCCACTTTTTCAGTACACTTGAATGTGCAAAATGTATGTCCCAAAACTAGTACACTTAAAACACCCGTACAATCCACTTATTCACAGATTTTGTTAAGCATAACTCCACTGGACACTTTTCTGGGCAAGTGGGTCATTTTTCCCCAAAGTGGTACTGAAACTGCTGCGATACTCTTTATAACTCCACTTGTGTGCTTCTGGGCAGACTGGCAGGCATCCTCAGGGAACTCCCAAGCCCTCCAGGACTTACTAACTGGCCAGTTCACAGCTCATCTCAGCAGTGCTCTGCTGCCTCAGCGATCCTGAGGTAGGTGACGGTGGGTCCTGGATGACAGCTGGTTCACTGCAGAAAGGCCTGGGAGACCCACTTCTCTCTGCCTTAACTCCCCGGACACCGGTACCGGCGTCGCCCGGGTGCATCCTGCTCGTGATGGAGAGAAGCTGGATGCCCGAGTGGACGCTGGCGACCGTGTGGCGGCGTACGCCCCCAGTCCTCTCCAGATATGCCTCGCCTTCATGTTCCATGAGAGGCGCCAGCAGTGACTCTGGAGCAAAGTGTGTGACCGTGATTTCTGGCTGGGCAAAGTATGGAACGGTTGCCAATTTGGGCTGCTCCAATTGACGTGCTGGTGTGAGGTTAAAAGAACATGGCACATTTAGAAAGAACATGCCATCTTGTACTGGACATAAACACATCTGAATGTGCAAAGTGAAGGATCACCTGAAGAGTCCATCTGGCTCACAGAGAGGTAGTTACTCAGGTAGGGTGAGATGACCTTATCCACCAGGCTCTCGAGAAGGTAGTACTCTTTAGTAGGCCCACTGGGCTCATGAATCCCCTGTGTTTAGACAAAACATGCACGCGCATGCACACACACACCCACACACCCTGCTCAAGAGAATCCAGGCCATGCTTTGGTTTACGTTTCAGTTCTCTGAAAGGTGATAAAAGGTAATAATGGCAGTAGCTGGCCTTTTACTGAAAGCACAGTCAAGATTTTTCATGTGTCAGTGTGTGAAGTGACCCCTTCACCCATTGAAGTGACCCATCCTTTAAAAGAACTGGAACATTATGGCAGTGACCTGATTTATGGCATCCAAAACCTACTTATAGATCTTTCAAATAGTATTCTGGTTATCTGCTGTAATCTTCTACTTCAGCATTTTTTGTTTTTCAACCACAAAAAAAAAAAAAAAAAAAAAAAAATCAGACAAAGTCTGCTAATTTCAACTTCTGCAAACAAGTGAAATATTTATTGGTCTAGGAGTGAATTCAGGTCCAACATACCTGTAATATGAGCAGCATCTGTACTATAGCAGGGGGGTAAGAGGCAGTATGCAGCATGTTCTTCATAGGAAGCTTCAGCAGGACTAGATTCCTAAAGCCCAACAGAGCCATCTGCCTCACAGTCAGCTCCTGGCCCTGCGCACGCGCACACACACGCACACAAAATCCCCAAAACAATAGCTGACATTGTCTGCTGGCTCTATGCTGGTTAACCGCATATTAGACAGCATAGCTCACTTACCTGGACAGGGTAGAATATGGCTTGAAGTGTTGGCAGGATTTCAGTGAAAAATGCTACCCACATCTCAGACAGAGCTTGGAGCCAGTTTGCATCTGGCCAGGAGGGGGATAAAACAAGGATGGACTCACAGCTTGTTTTACACTCTTCCACATAACAAGCTGCTCAAACACGAGAGTGTATGAGCCTAATGTATCTGAAACGCCACATTTTCACAATTCTACTTAGATTCACATTATCTTAGAATACACATACAGTCTGTTGCCATCTATATAGAACAGCACCATGAACATATGCAGCATGTGTAAATGTATATGTTCCAGCAACTCACATTCATGAAGTTGAATTTTCTCCAGTACATGTGCCAGACCTTTGTTCAAGAGCTGATCCTATTTATAAATTGTGAAATAATGTTAAAACATATTTTGTATCTTTTTTTCCCATTGATTCTGGTTTGTGGTACATTAAAATGTCTAGATATTATTGTTTGAGACAAGCAGACAAACTGAGTTATATGCTCATGGTGCTCTTCTGTTTACAGTGGCCCTTTTCACCTGAAAGTACTCAGGAATGAAGGATCCCAGTTCTGTCCTTTGAAGCCACCTGAGAAGACACAGATGCAGTGTGAGGGGTGACTTTGCATCCTAGTGTACCTATTGTAAATAATGTTCTTATCACAAAGATCTTGGTACTTTGGGGGGGGGGGGGGGGG
>JAOXYF010000007.1:5429551-5443926 GCA_028565775.1 Sternarchorhynchus goeldii | reverse complement strand
GGTTCTGATTCAAGTTTGATAGAGAAAATTGACCACAATGTGGGGTCCACAGCCTCTCAACCTCCAGTTTGAGGTTGAAGTAGAGGTGCTGACAGATTCATATTTAACTTTATTGACCGTCATAGCATGGAAGATTTGTGGACATGCTGCATATATAACATTTTATTGTGGAGGCCTGATGGCAACAACTGGAAGGAGCAGTGGAGAGATTGTGTAGGATCCTGGATTATAACATCAAAATCATCTTTTCTCTAATGCAGGGCAGCACTGTTGTCAGCCCACCTGATGCTCTCATTCAAACTGTGCAGCTCATTGGTCTGGAGCCCTCCTCCTTGGAAGACTTTGATGACAGCAGTTTGGACACTGGAAAGCACATCAGATGAATCATCCTCTAGAAAGGGAAGCAAACTAAGTGTGCTCCTTCATTCTGTCAGTATGGAACTTCCAGGGCAAAACAAGCAGTCAAATTTGCATCATTACTCATAAAGGTGATTTCTTCAGGAAGCTCCCCGATTAGGTAATTGTGATGCAAGTTCTCTCTATGGTTCAGATGTATGCATTTCCGCTTCAAACTCTGAAGCCTTGTCAGCATATCCTCTATAACCCTGAATCCCCCAGATCTGAATAACATCCTGCAGCACGTTTCCTGACAGTGAAAACAGCAGAGCAAAAGCCTTGGGACTACTTTCTCCTCAATCACTTGTATTTGTCCAACATACACTGACAGGGATGTCACCAGTTCCAAAGCTGGTTGTTGCTCAAGTTCTACAAATTTTTAGACCTTCTTTCCTTAAACAATAGCACTGAAAAGGTGATCTGAAATACTACTTAATTCAAGATCACTTCCATAAAACAGCTGGTTCAGGTCTAAACACATATCTGTATGTTCGGAGCAGCTAGTGCCCACCTGTTCCAGACGCTGGCGTTGGATGGCTGCAGGGCTGCTGAGCTGGCGTGAAAGCGTGCCAGGTCGGACAGCACCGGTGAGCTCATGAAACGTGGCCGTGGCCGCCGATACGAGCCCATCGTACAGCTGGAGTAAAGCCCACCAGGTAACAGGAGAAATCTACAGGGGAAGAAAGAAACGGAGCAGTCGAATCACTCCAGCAGAAAAGATGTTCAAACAGGTTCCAAACTGGGCTACTTAGAGAGAAATGTGTACATGTACATTTCAAGAAACTACAACCAAAAAAAAAAAAAGTTATTTACAGAGTGTTGCCTGTGGTGACTCAGAAGTGATATTTGTGCATCGCAGTGAAAACCACAGAGCCCTCCAATGCAACAGAGCACACTTCCTTTGGTCTACAATCTTCAAACTTCCTGTGTAACTTTTTACCCTAACAGTCAGGTGCGCAATGCAAGTGTACATTTACTGAAGTCTGCGGGATAGACAATAGCAAGCTTTTGGAAACGATACCATTCACCCAGCAGAAGAAGGTTCTGATAGCGTCTGTTAATGATGCGACTAATGCGTGTGAAGGTGGTAACAGCTGCCTTGTGTGTCCCCCCCCCCCCGGCCGTTTCCAACACAAGCATGCATAGTCAATGAATGTTCTGTAGATTTCTGACTCAGGCTACACAGCTCACACATAAGCAGGCTGTGCCCCTCCCTGCCACATTGCAGCTCAGTCCCACACACATCTGATACCACAGTCTGAGCCCCAAAATAAGGGTTTACAACACTGTCACACTTCTGTCAGAAATAAATCACCTGTCATCTTAATAAAAGTAAACATTAGGGCACCTGAACCATTGCATGACAGTAATGTTGGATTTTATTTGAACACTCCAGAACTTACAAATGAAACTACAAATTAAGCAAGCACTTCATTGTCAGCAATGGTCTATACTGTTGATTTAATTAGGCCTAATACACCAAGTACTGATTAAGTGAACTTTACTGATGGCATGAATAAAAAAAAAAGTAATTTAGTCTTACTTGCCGTCTGTTTAATATGGGCATATGAGCCTGGCGAGATGAGCTTCCATACCTACTCAACACTGGGGTTGAGTAATGAGCTGAATTCTGGCTCTATACATTCTTGGGAAATATTTTGATCATAGCCTCGTCTTTGCAAACACATTTCTGTGATATATTCCAACCCTGCTTTGTTTAGATCTGAACCTCCGTGTCGAGAACCTTACAGGCTGTTTATAGCAGCTGCTATCCTGTGATAGTGCACAGCGCTGTCATGAGAATGTACTCAAGAGTGTTAAGTTAAGCTAATGCAATTAAGATAGCAGTCCCTGTGCAGCGGATGGAGTTTATATGAGCATTGATCAATTTGGCAGAGTTTAAACTGGCAAAATAATTTTATTTCTGATTACATTATGGTTTAAAGTCTTTCGATGAAGTTTCATGTAATATTACATGCAGTAATCAAACAGATGGAAATACTTTCATTAGAAAGGATTAGCCAGAAAGAAATATTTTTCTTTTAACAGTAAAAATCTTGCTTTTCTTTCACATGCATAGAGACAAAGTTTTAAAAGCTCACGATCATTAAACCTTAGTACTAAGAGATTCAAGAGCTTGTAGCCGAAACCTTGTGAGGTGCGGGAAGCATCATGGCTCCCCATAAAAACAAATCAAGTCACTTAAAAAAAGACGTCAGTGTGTAGTTGAGGGAACAATAGAGATCTTATAAAATATTCTAGGTTTACACAATACAGTTATCTTATATTTTTATTGACCGCTTTTTTCAATGAAAAAAGTAACTTTAACAAAAAAAGTAACGTTTGGTTGATACTTCATCTCGGTCAACACGTCGGGATAATCAAGATAACCATTCACCGCAAGATATGCATTCACCGCATGTAGCTAAGACAGCGTGCTTGCAAACATCACTCACCGATTCCTCCGATTCCGGTTTTCCCTTAGCAAACGTAGGTAAAGTTGGCTTAGGGCATTTATCAAACACTCTATCCTTAGACCATGCCTAAAATTTCGACTGTTTTTCAAGCAAAGACATTTAATTTGAGTAGCAACCGTTGAAAGACTGCTGGAGAATAAATAAAGAATACCACAGAGGTGAGATGAGATTTGAATTCCCCGATGTGAAAACTCGCGACCATGAGACCGTATTATGGGCGGTTCTAGGGAGGAGTTTGTGTAATACTGGTTTAGTTCGTTCACACGCAACAAGTGTGACATTCGATGACGTACACGCACTGGGAGTGTTCACTTACAGGTTAATTACCATATTGCATTTAGATTATATAAAATTACATTTACTCTGTGAAAAAAACATACGGCTTTAGTTTACATCGTCACCCATGTACGGACACAGGGACGTGAAATGAAAACAGTTATTTCATGCAATTTGGATTACTCTACAGATGAAAAGATAAATAACACGCAATAGAAAGATTTCTTGTGTTTCTCAGATTTGGAATAAAACATTTTCTTTTGTCACACCTTGCTGGATTACTGATAATAAGGGGGGAAATTATGTAAAGTACATTAAATTAAGTTAACTGAAGTAATTAAACATGTTGGATATATCTTTTGCATTCAGATAATATGTTTCCTTTCTCATTACAATAGTAGAGGTATACGTTCATGTCCTATGTTCACAACCTTGCATTTCACTGGTTCATCTCTGTACTTGTGTAATATGGCTTGTGACTTTGTTCATAAACCTATGGATGACATTATAATTGAATTAGTCAGTTAATTAGATCAAATACTTTGTTTATAGTCATTTTGCTGCAGACTCTGATTTTCCCCATCCAGGTTTAGACAGGAATAACACTACAGTATAAGCAAAAATGAAAACTGAGCATTGCTTATTATTAATCTTGATGGGCCCAACACATTTGGTGCAGTTGGCAGACACACCCTGACATTCAAATTTCCTTATATAGCACTGGGTTGTCACAGCAAAATACATGCAGCACAATAGCTACAAAATGGTGTTGGATGACAGCCATTTTCAGATAAAGATAAAACACAAATATAACAAGACAGAACACAGCAGCAGGCTAACAAAATTACACAGGAAGTGCACAGGAAGAGAACTGATAGAACCGAAATGAGATAATACACAAACCAGATGTAAAGTTTTATATAATCAATTTACAGTTAGTGGCATCTCAGAGGGAGTGAGATACTGCAGTTTAAAGAAGTTTAGTAGTGTTTTAAAAGATGAAATGGAAAGTCTGTTAGTTAAGTCCGCGGTACTAAATCCCAAAGTGCAACAGCTCCACTGAAAATCATCTCCACTTAGGTATCAGCTGCACGTGGTTGGAGAAGCTCAGGAACAGAGCAAGGAGAAATAAAATATGCAGTGATGTAAAGACTATGGAGAAGCATTGTCATTGTATTCAGAAACTCATATTGTGCTCCCTCCCACGAGGCAGCTAAACAATGCTAAGACAGAATGAAAGTAATTTGAGCTGATCATTTGAGATGTGTGGGGTGAGGGTGAGAGTATGTAGAGGTTTTGATCATGAACTGTAAATCAGGAAATCCATTAGAATAATTTAGCCCTGAGACATTTTAGGAATGAACCACATGTTGAAGTATTTACATGCTGAAGACCCACAGCCACACCCAATGACATGCCTGGTAAATTGATACACTTGAGTTATGCATTACAAAGTTTAATAGGGAGGATGCTGGGCTTAGAACCACATAGGAAAGTACATTAAAATGTTCAACTCTTGTAAAATAATGATTTAATTTATAATTTTAAAATTTAATGTAATTTATAATTTAATAATTTAATAATTTAATTTAATAATGTATATATATTTTTATAAATAATTTGAGTATTCTTACAAAGGGAAATCTGATGTTAGTTTTTCTTGACGAATTAACATCACATTTTTGAACGTATAAATATATAGACAAGACAGAGAAAACTGTAAAGCCTGCACTCTACACAGTGGTCTGTAGATGGTGATATAAGACTTCAAATTACTGTTGTTTTTAGTAGATTTCAGAACAGCTCAATATGACTCATAATTCGGTGAGTACTGTGTTTCACACAACGAGAAAATATTTTCATCTGTTTTTTATTGCTTTGCCAATATTACTTATATTTTGAATGCTAACAGCAAGAGAAGGAATGGATATGTATTTTTTTCTATACTTCTGTTACATCTGTCTCTGTAAGAAGAAGATCTAGGGCAGATGGAATGCCTTTAATTATCATTATATGTGTACAGCATAACCAAATGTTTTCTTCACATGTCCCAGTTTCTTTGTGAGCTGGAGTCAGCCATTTTATAGCACCCCTGGAGTTGAGAAGCCAAGAGCCTTGCTTGAGGGCTCCTCAGTGGCTGCCTGGCAGACCAGGATTCAAACCTGCAGGCTTCCAATTGATAGCCCAAAGTCCTAGCCTCTAGGCTACCACTGCCCTAATAAGACAAGCAGTAAACAAGAACAATAACTTTTTTTTTTTCTTCGACTTTAGTGATACTATCACAATTCTATTGTTTGTATGCCTTTCTCTGCCACTGACTCAAACAGCCATTCCATCAGTGTGTGTCAGGAATGCAGGGGAAGCAGAGTCACTGTTACATCCACATCCACTGTTACAGAACAGTCTGGAAAACATGCTCTGTTGAGTGAAGGAGAGAACTGGGCTTAGAGACCTTAGATGTGCGCATGTGCATGTGTGTGAGTGTGTGCAGGCATTGCTGAGTACATAGTATCTCACTCACGGTGATGTTCTCACAGAGACTACAACAGGAGTGCTGTGCTCAACAATAAAACGTTCTCACACTCACAAACACAGCAAGATATAGCATGATCAAATTAATAATATACTGTGGCTTGGCTTCTCCACAGGATAACATGTCAGGATACTCTTTAAATGGGCTTTACATCAACAGCCCTTTATAACAGAGGTCCTTATCCTAGTGAAATAATGCAATTAAATATAATTTTGACATATCAATACTGTCTATCTGTGCAGCCTGTCTAAACCTTAAACCTGAACCCTGTCCTAAGAGTTTTAATCTGCACAGTTTTAGATTTTTCATGCTATGGAAGGAACTAAACCAAGCAAAGCGGTAGTTCTCAGGGATCAGTAATTCACTGCTTAAGAAATCTCTGAACAGGCCAGTAGAAGAAGAAGAAGAAGAACCGTCCCAAACCCCATAAAGAATGCTGTTAAAAGAACATACATTGTTTTTGGGAAACCTGACCTCAGTTGTTCTTTTGGAATCTTTTTCTTAAAATACTACTATACTTGAAACATGAATAAGGGAATTGGCCAAAAGGACAACAATGAATAAACAATACTATGGGCTTATTTCCCAGGCTGACAGAGAAGGAAAGGAAAATGGCAAAATGATGCGACCATTCTTATATACAATACAATCCAGCTCCGCTTCTGTTCTAAATCCTGCTTGCAGGATTTATGCCAGCTCTGCACATGTAGCGGAGGGGCTTTGCTCAGAAGAGGAACAATTTCATCAGCTTCTCAATGATTGATGACATGAGCAATGAATCTCTGGAGCAACAAGGCAGAAACAGCTTTTCCCTCTTCCTCTTCCAGTCTTGCTGTGCAGTTCCTTGATGCCCTGGGCTCCTTTCACTTGTGTCTTCTTATCGTTGAAGTCACTTGTGTATCAAAAGCGCATTCTTCAACTTCAAGACAAATGATAACATGAAGATTTCTTATCATGTCACTCTGTTAGGTCACTGTGGTCTTGCTTACTGGCGTGGCAGTACAGGAGGAGCTTAAACTCTAGGCAAAGAAGTCCTTTCTGTTCCATATTTAGTTCCATTATTCAGATTGCTATATATCAGCCAATTGATCCTAACACAAGCTTTGACTGGTGACCTGGTGAAACTGCATGGTGAAGCAAGCATTTGTATTTCCTCTGAGATAAATAACTCATTTATTTATTGCATGACACTTCCAGATGGAGACCTAAAACGACCCTTTCAGATAAAAGGAATAGGTCTTGCTGCTGTATATACTATATTAGGATGCACTTCATTTGGTGTTTGCCTATAAACTAAATTAAATTAAATTAAATTAAATTAAATTAAATTAAATTAAATTCCAAGTTTCACTTGTGTAGGGATTTTTTTCTCTTCTCCATATCGCAAGTTAAATATCTTCACAAATCTCTACTTTGTTAGAAGGACAAGACTCATGTGTGCTGGAATGCTAGAAAAAGATTGTCCTGTTAATCTGTTCTGGAAAATCTTTGCTATCATGTTTCATTTTAAACCCTACATAAGAAATGCTAAATTCAATAACAATATAATTTTAGTGCATGTACACAGTGCATGAGAGATTTTGATGAACTAATCAAAAGATATTTAGAGAACTATCACAGAAAAAACGGTGTACATTTAAGTCTACATTGTTAACCCTTAGAAAAGGCATAATCTAAGAATTTTCTAATCAAGGATCCGCTGAAGGAGGACACTTAGGAACAGGTGCTAAACAGTACTTTCCTTAATCTTTATTAATAGATCTTTTGAAGGTTCCCACACTTCAGAAGAGCCCAGGAAATGGGGCCCAGCAGTCCCTTGATGACTACACACCAGTTGCACTAATATTTCATTTAATGGAGGCTCACCTCAGATCCATGGTTAGTTTATCACTAGACTTGCTGCAATTTGTTTAGTACCAACATGCAGGTGGACAACACTGTTATTGCTTGACACCCAGCACATGCTTTGTATTGGATCAGGTGGTTAGCAGCACATCAGCTCTGCAGAGACTTGTGCTGTCTCCTTTCTGCAGTGTACGTGACTTTCACATACACAGAGATGCACCACTTAAAGAAATGTTACTGTTGTTGGGGGGTGTCAGAGATGGTAAAAGTTGGAGCATAGGACTGTGATCAACAGATTTGTTGAGTGGTGTGTGAGGAACAACTCACAGCTCAGGTTGGCCATGATTAAGAAGATGGTGGGGGACTTCAGAAGAACTAAGACCCTGCCAACCCTTAATGTTATTCTTGGAGAGACACTACAGATACCTAAAGGTGCACCTGGATCACATCCTGCACTGCACATTTAACACTATGGAAGTCTAAAGAAAAGAACAGAGCAGATTATGATTCCAAAGGAAGTACAGGACTAGCAGTTTTGCGACTCGGTTGTGTCCAGTGCCATCATTTATGCAGCAGTGTGGAGTGACACTAAGGCAGGAGAGGTCATCACACTGAACTAACTAATCAGGAAGACTGGACATTATAGAGACCAACCTGGACTTCCTTAATAGTTCAGGAGAGAATGATGGCGAAACTGCTGAAAATTTTTCTTATTCCTTCCATGGCTACTTAATCATATATCATACATAATCATAAACCTTCAGCTGCAGACTGATCCAACCACACTCTAGGATGGAGCAGTACAGGAGGCCATTCATATTCACTGCCTTTGACTCTCTGACTCATCCACCATGTGTCAAATACGATTCTAGATATATCTATCATCTGTTGTATGACTATATGTTTTCCACCCTGTTTACTGCAGCTAAACAATTTAATGTCAGATAGAAAGAAGAGAGAGATAAAGAGAAGAAAGGGAGAGACACGAATCCAGCCATCGACAAGGCTCAGAATAATCCTGCCCCTATTAATGAAACGCTCTGATCCCCTCCACAGACATTGCTCACTATCAAAGGGGCTCTTTGCAGAGCTGCCAAGCGTAGAGGCTCCTTGTGTTGCCCCACTGCATGTGTGATGAGGGGGATGAACTGACACTACAGTCCAAGTGATGCTATATAGTGGAGTTCAGCAAATATGTGACTTATTGGTCCTTAAAATAATAAGAGAATGAACTATATGTAGTTCATTCTGACAAACAATATAAACAACCTCTTATAAAATGGTGAATAAAGTATACTTAATTAGATAGTAAATGAATTAAACAGTTAGAAGTCCTGCTCTCTGGCAGTTTCCAGAGTCTATATTTTATGGAAGCCCACCTAGATTCTTTAGCTCTGGTTTCCCCAAGTGTTCACTTTAATGTGCCAATAAAACTCCCATGTGGAGACTCATTTAGAATGTCAAACAGGTAAGACTCAGATGATACAATATTCAAATTCTGAAGCATTGAGGAGACGAGTGATTGTTCTTTCTCTTTGCTTTATTAAGTTGAGAATTTTTGCATGCATTGCATTTTGACCAGTACTTAAAAAGAATCTTAACATTGTTTCTATGATGTCACCTTTCATAATTCTAGAAAGGTCTACTGTGGTCATGTATGTCATTTTGTCATGTAGGTCTATGAATATTTAATCATTTCTACACACAATTTCTACATGCAAAAACCATTACAGATTAATGAACACCAAACCATTATGTAAAATGTTCATAATGCCCATGTCATGGGTAATTTTATTGATTAGTATGCTTCAAGTTCAAGTCACAGCAGGTGTTAAATCAAAAGCAAGAAGTAAAATGTCAATTACATTGTTCACTGCCTCAGCCATTACACAGCAGACAGGGCAGGGAGTTGACTGCTCCTTCTGGCCCCATTAATGGAGCATGACCCAACTTCTACAAAAACCTATTAACGATTAAGGTTTCTGACCACTTCATAAGGATCCAACAACATCTCATTCACTCATGTTAATCTGGGCAAATTTTTGATGAGATGTCACTCAAATACAGGCTTGAGTGACAGCCTGGCTTACATAGTGCAAGATGTCAGGGCTGTATCTTGCATTGGTGGTGCTCAGCTATTGCAGACCTATAGACTCTCAGAAGTAGGATGTCAGCCTCTGGGGAGGTCTCATTTGAGAGCTCTGAGACTGGAATACGCTGAAAATCAGAACTGGAAAGTGAAAATATGTATTTTTTCAGAAGGTTTTTTTTTTCATTTCTGGCACTCATATGAATGTCATGCAGTGGTGAACCCCTTTGGGGAAAGACTGGAGACAAACTTGGTCATCACAGTAGTGAGAAAGGGATAGAGAGAATGAAGAGGAGTTTGAATCTCAGGAGAGGATTGAATTCTGATGGTTTAAAACTTCTAGCTGAATTTAGCCTGGTTCCAGCAGCACTCTTTATTGATCCTTTAGAAGTGGCTTTCTGCCCAAATTGTGCTGCTGTCCACTTTTTGTGGTGCTGATTTTTGCTAATTATACAGTCAGCATATCTTGGTCCCAGTGCTGGAGAGAATGCATATTGCCTTACGCCCTTCCTGCTCCTGTAGTTCCTATTAAGCTTGTTAGGTAATTATCCAGTCTTTCATGAGCTGAATCTGATTTCTTAGATCAGGGGCAAAAGGGTCACAAACAGGAACACACACATGAACAATGCATAAGGCTGTGGGGTCGTTTTTAGGTCAGAGAGAGAGAACCACTGCAAGACGTTTATGCACAAGTCGCTATGTTGTGGAGAGAGAGAGAGAGAGAGAGGCTGTAATGACATGCATTCGAGGCATCTAGATGCATCCACCTCAAGTAAAGAAATGTTTACGCTTCTAAGCTCGCTTTTCTGTACTCATAGGAAGGAACAGCTTCAGAACTGCATCACTGCTCTTACCAAACTCATCGGTTACTTCCTTCAGAACTGCATCACTGCTCTTACCAAACTCATCGGTTACTTCCTTGCATCTTTTGAACTCCCTGATTGAGTGCAGTCACCCCCTCACTTTTCCCCGCTGACAAAATTCAGCTTTACGCCTCGATTGATGAGAAATTAGCATAATTGTGATTTATACCATGAATTCGTTTGTGAATCAGATTTTTGAACAGTAAGCACTTGTCATGTAAGCTGTATACAAATATCAGAGCGTCGGTCTGCGTAGTAGCTTTGCGCTCTTAAGCGCATACGCCCTCTGTGTCCTTCCCTTAACCCCACGTTGCTTCACGGCGGCGATAATTGCTTTTGTGTATTCCGTTTTTAACGGTTAACTTGTTTAAAGAACAGACTGACTTTGATGGCCTCATCTAGAAATAAACGGAATGAACGAAGGAATACCAGCGAGTGCCGGAGAATGTCCCTAACTTCCTATGCGGTCGTACAGACGATACTGCTGATCTTTTACTGCGGTGAGTGCTTTCTGTTGGCGCCGCTTTGTGTGCATGCTTATATTTTCCCACGATCCTTTAAATATATAATGCCTGACAAACAACAGAAACTCAGTTTCTTTAACCTTACAACTTACGATGCACACGTTTATCTTAAACACACACACACACACACACACACACACACATACACACACACACACACACTTGGTGGTATTCTTCAGCATCTACCTTTTTGGTGCGAGACAGAGATCTTTAAGACACCAATACAAGTTCAGTAAACATAAAAATCACGTAAATAACGTTATCTCCTCTAGCAAGGTAGAACCCAAAACTCTATAAGCAAAAGGAGAACTTAATCTCTCATATTTTCTCCACAACGTGATTAAACAGAACAGCAAGTGCACCGAACGCACTGTGATCTCTAAGCTCCTGATCCTTGACATGTCATTCTTCTTTGTTGTATCATTAACCAAGACCAAGTATTAATATAATGATTTTATTGGCATAGTTTGTTTCTAAACATGGCCTTTATGGTGGTACTTTTTTGAACAGTGAACACTTGTCATTAGCCACAAAGTTGAACAGTATTACTGTCTGATCTGCAATAGAAATGACATAAAATAGAGTATTTCTTTCTAGCCCAGTAAATATCCTATTCTACTCCCCTGTGTGTTTTAATACTTATATACTGACAGAAGGCTTAAAATGGCATTCTAAACATATAGTCCTTTCTCAGTATTAGGAAGAATTGAGTCACTGCTCGTTAGAATTCCACCTTCTTGACTTATGCGGGTCATGAACCCATATTTGCACACTGAGTCATTGGAGGCAGAGCAGAGAAATGAAGTAAAGAACAGAACTTACCCTAACATGCCACTTTACTGATTAAACTGATTCCCCCCCTGTGTTTTACATGGTGACCAGAGTTGTGGTTTTTGCACGTGTCTGTTAGTTTTCTGCTTGGCTCCAAAGGACTAGTCAAACTTAGTAGGTAGATACTGGCAGTGCACATGCTGAGCACCACAGCCTTCATTCATTCTACCCACTGGTTAGAGCCACTGTGCAATGAACATTCAGACATCCAACACTTTATCACTTTACTGAATGATCAAACCAGCCAAATGCTGTATGGCTCAAAACTTCACACAACAATGTTTTTATTTGGTCCAAATAATCACACTTTTATGAAATGTTACAGAAGTAGCACTTCATTATTAACAACCAGATATTTGATATTACCCCCTCCCAGTTTTTCACACTTTAAATGTTAGATTTCAGTAGGAGAATTTTTTCAGCAGACAACACAATGACAATAACATAATAACAATAACACAATAACAATAACACAATAGCTGCATCCTGTCTTCCATTCCATCCTCAATGGTAGGACTGTTCGGTATAGTTTGGCATTTTCAACAAATAACTAACATGTACATAAGTGGATTATGTACAACATTAACGTTTTACTGCAGGTTGCAAAAGTAAAAGCAATGGGAGCATCATGTACTGAGGTGATGATTATTTCTAATTTTGTGTGTATTAGATGCACAAAGTACTATTTCTATTCCCCCCACATACACTTTGTGTGAAAGTAGGTTCTGATTAAATAGTCGAGTTCCCACTTACAATATGAGCTGATAAGTGCCTGTTTTCTGGTGGAGAGCCAGAGCTGGTTCTTTTGACAAAATTTTAAGATCACAGAGTGAGGCTGTGCATTTTAGGTTTGATAAGAGGCTTGTGGGAGAGATCCTTCATAACCTCCTTATGCAATGCACAAGCTTTTCAATGCATAAGCTTTTACCATGTGCTTTTATTTTTATATTTCTAATAATAATTTCATGAACAGTACCAAACACAGAACTTTATACATTCTAAACATGGTTAATAATTAAGACAGTAATTTTTTTTTTTTTATCAAGCAATGTGATGACTTGCACAAATGTGTACCCTTCAAAATGGTGTAGAAGTTGGAAGATGTTCAGGAAGTTTTGTAGTTAAAGAAGGTATCTACAAAAAAAGAAGTCCTTAAAGAAAGTCCTTGAAAATTGCAGTAGAGGTGGGTGTTTGCTTCCACTTTTATGTTTAAAAAAAGAGGCAACACAGAGAAAACAAAGGAGACATGCACACAGGGAGGCAGTTTTTTGGTTCATTGAACCACAGCTGGGGGAATAAAACTGTTTCATTGCAATAAACAAATTACAGGATCATTCTGGGAGAGAGACCAGTAGATAGAATTAAAGAGAAACTTATCTACAATAATCCAAACCATTTTTTCAACTGAAAAGGCAATAAAAATGCTTGATCAGAAAAAATGTATCACATTAACCTGTGTATATATACAGTGAAGTCCCCAAAGCTTAATACATTCTGATTAAGTGAATCTCAATTTTATTATCAAATAATCAAATAATATCGAATAATACACTTTGCTGTAATTTTACTGCATCCAGCTGAAGTTATTATATTCCAAATTCCTACTATATTAATATTTAAAATAAGCATAGTCTATTTTGAGAACTAATCATAGAGAGAGTCAGTGTCCAAAAGAAAGAGGAAAAAAGAGAGTTTAAGAGAACCATAAAGTGAGAGAAGCTTACAAGAGTTCATTTAAAAGATACAGAGAGAAACAAACCCTGAAGACACTATTTGAGGTGGAAGGTTGTAATTCAAACAGATATGCTCATACATCTGAAGCAAGACTTTTTTAGGCCTCATTGCCTGACTAAATCCCTTAGTTATTACTCTGCTTTTCTACACTCTTTCTCTCAAGAGTACAACTAAATATTTTATGACATGAATGTCTGTAGGATTTGGAATCAGTTGTCCTTTTATTCAGACTTACAGTTACTTAAATGTCATTTGTGGTTAGAATCCTGGTGTAGGAAGATGAGTAAAAGACAAGCCTGTACATAAAGACACTAGGTGTTTCTGTTCATCTCTTGTGGTCTTATTAATGCTTCTCTGTTTTTAGCCTAGAAGAGGAATAACACTATTATTCAGCATTATGAATAGATCCTGGTTCATTGTCCAGATATGTATTTGCCAAAAGTGGTACTGTCAAAATCTTCCAGTTTTCACAAATCTGTACAACTCCAATCGGTAGTTATTCTTTGCTTAACATTTGCCTAGCAGGTTCCTCCTAAATTAGCTTCAATTAGGTGTCATTAGGTTTATTACACTCTACGTTCAAATGTCAGTATTGTAAACACACATGCACTTTATGGAAATCACCACAGAGACTATGGTATTACCAAATATGAACTTTAAGGTTGCAAAAAGAGTAAGATATTTAATTGTCACAATATTAGATTGTAAAGGTATAATAACTATGTCAAAAAATACAGGGGTTGGACAATGAAACTGAAACACCTGGTTTTAGACCACAATAATTTATTAGTATGGTGTAGGGCCTCC
>JAOXYF010000007.1:5381687-5416920 GCA_028565775.1 Sternarchorhynchus goeldii | reverse complement strand
CACACACACACACACACACACACACACACACACACACACACACACACACACACACATGCACACACACACACACACACGCACATGCACACACACACAGGTAAAATATTTGAATATAAATCAAATTTTATGCTTTTATAGTTTATGCATGTGAATGTTCCTGGGATCTCAAACATTCGAATCTGAGAGGGTTACGGCAAATATCCTGATCGCTGAATCAGGCTTTGGAGCACCATAAGGATGTCAGCTGGCATATGCTCTAAAAGCAAAGAACAAACTATCTGTCCAGGCAGAACATTAGGCAGCTAATGAAGAACACAGTCTGTGATTTTTCCATCACCTATAGGTCTATATTGGATTTTCAAAACAGCCAGTACAAGGAACAACATCTATAATCTATTATAATCTATTATAATCTATTATAATCTATTATTTTATTTTGAACAGATTTTAGAGTAGCAAGGGGTCAAGGGGTTGGTTTCCTAAAAAAACTTCATAATTATCCTGTTAACATCCTCATTCTCTTATGCATGAAAGAGCTAAAAAGCTGCCATATAGAAGTCAATGTTTATATCCTTTGGTCCAATCTTTGAGAAGCTGCTTAACTCACCAGCCAGCTGGACTCAGGAGATTGCCTTCTGCTAGCAGCCATTTGGTTTGATTTATGTCAGATTATTCTGATTGTTGAGTGTCTGCACTACAGTCTTTGTTGACGCATTACTATTAAGAGTTGATTTACTCCCACAATACCACTGACTGCAAATCTGAGTGGCTTAGAGGTATATTACTGTTAACATATATGCAGGTTAATGAGGGCAAATTTAAATTATGGTAAGCAATAAATGTGTTCAACAGAAAAGTGTGAAAATGGAAAAAAGATGTCAAGTTTAAAATTGCAATCAAAGCCTTAATATGGCTAGAAAACAGGATTGGAGCTTATTTCATGCAGTGTACGATATGATCTAAACACTTCCACCATTTGACACTGCAGCCCTTTTGTTATTTATACTTGTCATTTTAAATCTTCTCATATATTTATCATACATTTTATCTCTTCATTCAGGTCAGTTGGTGGCTGGCACATGTGAAATTGTTACCCTGGACCGGGACAGCAGTCAGCCACGGAGGACTATTGCCCGGCAGACAGCCAGATGTGCCTGCAGGAAGGGCCAGATTGCCGGCACAACCAGAGCTACCCCAGCATGTGTAGATGGTAAGAGCCAGGGGCTTCAACCAGGCTTTGGCACCACTGTATCAGGAGCTGACTGGAGCACATCAGAGTAGCTTCTGATCCTAGAGATTATGCTGTCTGCTCAGTGAGAGGGTGGGTGAAGCATCACTCATAGGACCCTGACAGTTACTGGGGGTTTCATCACTGTCTCCTGAAGTGTGACCACCTAAGGTGGATTTGTATCAAGTTGCTTGACTCTGGGGAAATCAAGATGTTGTGGGGATGGGACCTAGATTGCATTATGTGACCTCAGTGTTTGGGAAGAATGTCAACAGAATTGGAATAAAACAACTTGAGAGTAGGAATGTTCCCATATTCAGTACAGTTTTTATTTGCATTCAAACGATAAATTCTACAAGCTTTTAGTTCAGCTAGTCTAGTTCTTAGAAGGCTTACATTTATTTTGTAAAGGCAAATGCTGGTGATCTACACTTATGAGACAAAAGTCATGGGACAGGAACTAGTATCATGTAGAAGCCCTTCTAGCACACAGCTCAGTGTGGCATCAGTTACACAAGTGGACGGAAGATATTTGGAGGGATGTTTAACCATGACACCTAGACAGACACCCACAGCTCTGTGGTATTTGCAAGTGCAGGATCTCAGGTGCCTCTCCAGCACATGGACCTCTCCAGCACAAGCCATAAATGCTTGACTGGGCTCATGTCAGTAGACCAAGCAGGCCACACCATTTTCTCTAAAACGCTCCTCAAACCAGATGTGGACAACACGGGGCCGATGGCACGGTGCATTGTTTTGCTAGATTATCCCAACACTGTGGGGTGTACATAAAGTCCAGGAAGGGGTGAAAATGGTCACCAAGCAGTGAAATGTAGCAAGTACCAGTGACATGTTTAAAGGGACCAGTGGACCCAACCCATACCATGAAAATACACCTCATATCGATATAGAACCATCACCTGTCTGCACAATGTCATGTTGACAACTGAGGTCATGAGTTCATGAGGTCCGTGGCTCACGTGAACCCCAGCATCATCTTGAAACAACTGGGCACCATGACTCATCAGGCTAGTCCTCTAAATTCCAGTTAGCAACCTCACAAACCCAAGTGAGGTACTGTGTCCAGTGTCAAGGTGTTAACAGATGCACTCTGGTGGGTCTTCTGCTCCCATATCACCTGGACGCTAAAGTACTGAATGTGGATGTGATTTCTGGCAGAGTATCTTGTGTGTTTGCATGGACAATTCTAGCCAGATGCTGCCAGTCACGATCATTAAGCACCCGTGGCCAGCCACTACGCTGTCCAGTGTGGGTGCTAATGCCTTCTATGATGCATTCCCAGTACACATGTGACACTGGGAATCTTAAATGCCTGCACAACTTCAGAAAGAAAATGTCCCAACCATCTGGTACCCACTATCATGCTTTGCCATGAGCACTTTGGCCAGCATTCAACCTCACTCTCAAGATATTACTTATACAGGTGTGAGCATTACTTATACAGGTGTGAGCATTACTTATACAGGTGTGAGCATTACTTATACAGGTGTGACCAACCCCTAGGTAATGCCACAACATAATCAATTTACATCCTGCTGTCACATCAGTGTATAATGCAGTGATGGAGTATGCAACCGCGTAAGTAAAACCTTATAGTTTGCAACATGGTTAAAAATGTAATCAATAATTCTTTTGTTTGGGTTTGCATGAGAACCTTCGGTCCTTATACCACTGACATGTCCAGGGAGATGAAAGCATTCGTCTTTCTTTTCTTTGTCAGCTTGCGTTATCATATGCGTCAAATTTTGAGAAACGTTTTGTATGGTAAGAGTTTCTCAAAATCTATTTAAAAGTGTGAGTCCTCATTGGGGGAGGGTGTTGATCCATATTGCTTATGAAGTTTTTTTATGTGGCTCTGTGTTTTTACCACTGGAAATATTGTACAATATACTGTACTGTAATCTTTATTTTACAACGGAGTGTATCACAGGATATAAGTGTCATGCACTGCAGATATAAAGTTACATCTTTTTGTATCAGCCCTCAGTGTTATGGGGCTGATATATCATATTTGTCTATTATTCCCATAGAGGTTACATTTCAGAGAGGCAATCCCATACTGCCATTTCTGGCCAGTCACACTGAATGTAGGAAACTACAGTGGATTATCATAATTTGTCACACTATGATGACTCTTGCAAACAAGATAGCTGGACGCAAACTATCCTTGCTAAGAATGAAACATTTGAACTTTAAACTGCTAGCCTAATATCTTAATTCCTCAATTCAAGATTGTAATGTGTGTAATACTCAGAGAAAAAAAAACATTTTCTTTTAGATCATCACCTAACCACATTCCTTTTCAAGGTGCAGTTGAATGCAGTCTGACCCTTTTACTGTCTCTAACAAAATGACAGGGTGAAGCCATTGATTTCTGAACAGGCTGAGAGGGGATGAATAGACACCATTGTCAGACAAACACAACAGTGAGTGGCCTGATTGGTGGCCTTTTGGTGTCCCCACTGGATTAACTGATAGCTCTTCAAAGTGGCTGAAGGAAAGTATAGTGTTCATCTTCGTGGCCTATAGCTTTATCTGATCCTGGTGAAAAAGCAGGTAATCAGGGCAGCTTCAGAGTCAAAGGGAGAACAGGTGCCTTTCTTCCTGGTTTGGTGATATTGGTAACATATAAAATTGCCTTGCTGTTGAAAGGTGAGCTATTTTTTAGTCACATATGGTGGGATGAGGGAGGAAAACCAAAGACCCTCAGTGTCCACTGGACCATTGTTATGAAGATGATGATGAGGCTCTAGGTCACTGGCCACAAATCCTGCCATTAGGCAACGCTTGAAGTCTTTGGTTCAGCGGTACACTGTGAACTTTGTTTACATGCCTCTGTTGTTTATATTGAAAGCTTTTAACAAAGTGTGCAATGATCTATGATGTAAAGTACATCCAAAGCGATTAATAATCCCTTTATTTTTGAGTGCGAAAGACCATTTTTCTTTTTCAGGCTAGGTTGAAGTTTTTATTTAAGGAAAACTGCATGTGTAGAGAATGAATCTGAAAATGAGTGGTTTTTAGAAGAAGCACTGTTGATGCAAAAGCCTAGCAGTACTCTGGACATGTAGATGGATGAAGTGCAGATCTGACTACGTTGGCTGCAGTAAGTGGTGGCATTATGAATATAATTTTTTCTCCCAAATCTGGAAGCAATCATAATCACTGTCCTGCAGTGATATTTGACCTTTGATTAGCTCAAGAATAGCATCAGAGAAGTTTGAGTGTTTTGATGACTTGTGTTCTTATACAATGCAGTTTTACAGCACTTATAACTAAAGGGTTATTAAGACCTTAAGTTTGCTGCCTAAACTTGAGTTTTGCTGTTTGTAGTAACCTGCATAAAGCCTTTTCTGATTACCCTCAGATCAATGCATTACTCTGTCTGACCACATCTTACATGCTTTTATAGACGCTCTTCAATCAATCTTAGTAATGCTTATGATGTCTCTGCTTCACTCTGCAGAATGTTCCTTTCAACACATAGTTGATCACAATTAAAAATGAATGAGCTTTATTTACATGGAGAATATGCCCTGTACAGTTAATCCGCTTCTGCCATGATTAAGTATTTGCAGGTGTTAAGGCGTGCTGCCCACACAATAACAGATTATTAATATGCCCCATTTCTCTCAGTGCTTCCTGTAGATAATACATGGTGCGTCTGGTCTAAGTATTTAATTATTTTTCATGGTGTTGCATGGCAGATCTTTAACTTACAGACTCTTAGCTGTAAGCTATATTTGGCTCAGAGGTAGTCGAAGCCAAATCTACAAACTGCTGTAGTAATGATTTTTTGAGAACAAAAGTATGAGAAATACAATACAATACTAAAAGTGACAGAACCCAAATGAACATCTATCGTTACATGTCTGTCACACCCACCTCAAAATGAAGGCTGGGTCAGGTGAGAACAGCAAAAATGATCCCTGCATTCAGAGTGGGAGGCAGTCTCCTCCAGCTCTGTAGGTCTGGATGGTTCCACTGACCAAGAAACTGGGCATTCGTGACAGAGCAAGCCTGAAATCCTGCTATAGGTTGTCGCACTCTGGAAACAAGAGCTGGGATTCATTAGTAATGTAGTCACATCAACGAGCATCATAATCCACTGTAACGCTGAAGCCGAAGGACTGAAAAAAGAAAGCACATAATCAGACAATATAGCAATATAATTTGAAACAATTGTTCTGCAGTGTTTAACATATACACTGCTGGTGTTAGCAGGCCACATGGTCCTGCCAAATGAAGGAAGCATTACTTCTGCTGAAGTGTTTCCTCCAGCAGGCCAAGGATCTCTCTCCAACTCATGTAGGGCATAAGTGATGTATAATGGATGGACATTGTCAGTGGCCATATGTCCAGGACAGGAAGATCCTTCCAGGCTGAGAGCATAGAAAACATGCACTGTCATGTGCCACCCTGTAGTCTCGTTAGGCTCCTTGGAATGAACAGCAAGCCTAGTGAACAGCAAAGAGGAAATACACTTTGCTTCTTGACCTTGCGAATGTTGACATTGCCAGTGAAGTCTCAGGATAATCAGACTTGACATGAGAATGCTGAACAGACAATCAGACACGAGAATGCTGAACAGACAATCAGACATGAGAATGCTGAAAAGATAATCACTATACAGCACACCATTCAAAACCTTTCTAGAATTGGTTTAGTGTTTTTTCAGCTTTTGCTTTACACTGTACATCATCTGACTAAAGAACACTGGTTTAAGTGGAGTGGAAGGCGCAAAGCTTTTCTGAAATGAGTAGCTTTTCTGAAATGAGTAGCCCCCTTTATTTCACTTCCCACACTGTCCCTCCTCTTTATACTTGGTAAAAAAGATTTAAATTTTTTACCACTCTCAAATCCAAGTAAATCCACTGGAGATACTACAGACCTGCATGTGCACTCTTCCTGAGTAAATGAAAACATTATGAGAGAGAACGTGTTATGTAGTTGCTTAAAGTAGCTATTTTGTGATGATGGCGAATAGAGTACAAGCTCCCCCACTCTCTAAGATGCTTGATTAAAACACAGTGTCTCCATAGGGACCAGCAAAAGAAAAATGTCTCTTCTGCCTCTGTGTGGAGTTATATTCTCACGGGGATGTAATGAGAAGATTTCTCATTGCTGGATGTGAAGGTGAAAATATCTGGTGGTGCTCTGAGCTTTCTAAACCTTGGACTCTTCAACTTAGCATTGTTCTCTCTCATTTACAAAACTTGTACTAGGCATATGTTGGCAAAGTACATGCACAGAAGCCTAATTTAAATGCTCACTCACAGCAGGCTAGGTCGCTTACAGCATCCTCCAGCTTGATCTCCCAGCCCTTGGAATTTGGACTTGCTGTTTCTCTTTGTGAGGTGTTCTTCAGGCCTCGCTGTCTGACAGTTCCAAGTTCAGGGAGAGTGCGCCTGTTTGATGTACTGATGTGGAAAAGCAGGGTGGCACTGTGCCATCGTCTGCCTGCCCAGCAGAAGACTGGCAATCTCCTCACAGCCCCTCAAGAGAGTCTGTGGATGGCTCATTAGCAGAACACTATGAGAGCAGCACTCATCACTTACACACTGATAGGTAATAGGATGCTCTTTGGCACTTGTTTGTGTTGTTGATTGTGGGTACTCCATTAGACAGTACTGGTGCAGGGCCAGGCTGTGCAGTGTGTATGTTTCCCAGATTCCTTAGTACATACAATCACATCTCACAGTTGTTTCTTGTATGATTATTGGCATTGCCTGTTGGATTACTCAGAACTATTCTCTCTTCCAGGGCCCAAGTAAATGACTGTTAACAGCAGGACATAAGTCCTAAATAGTTTCTAGAATGAAAACCTTCTGTGTTAGGTGCTGGTTGCTAGATCTTGGGGTTTGGTAGGTTTAAAATTAGCTCACAGCGAGTATGAACTGAACTGTGCCTATTTTCAAAAGGCAGTTAAAGCACATTTTACAGAATCGCATGGGTGAAAGAACTATAAAAGTATAAGTCATATTTTTCTGCTGAACCACCCTGTATTTTTAGCTCTTTTATATGTCATGTGCTCTCTGTCTTATGTCTTTCTTTGACGTCCAATTTCTCTATAATTTTGCATTTCAATATAGTTTAAGTCTCAAAAATACATCTGTTCACAATATCATATACAGTAAATGCTTTGATACTTATGAACGAATGCAATTCTGATAGACATTAACTTATCGATTTCCCTTACAACTATACCTGACAGGGTACTTTACTAAAAACGTTCTCATATTTAACCTTTATAGTTGACTGAGTTAATTAGGATGTGATTAAAACTAGGCTAATTCTGTAGTGTCCTTTTTATAACAAACATAAAACTGTTCAACACTGACAACAGCAGCGTAAAAGTCAATGTTTAGGAAAGAATGTCATTGACTATGATCCACTGTTTCTGCTGTAACAGCTCTGAAATGAACATGTGCTTGATTAACATAAAAAGTATCTTTCAACTGTCGTTATGGAAAAGGGTGTACATTTGAAATGCTGTAAGTCCGCAGCAGGACACTGGTCTCCAGGCTCAAAAACATTTATGACTTTGCAGAATACATTAAGCCTTGAAACCATGCTGAAAACAGAGTGTTTCTTAACATTCTACAAAAAAATGTCTAGAAATCTGAGATTAAAATCAATTCCTTTATGAATAATGACCCTTCTTCCATCTGTTCATTTGGGGAAGAGCAGAGCTGTTGCATCCTCTATGGAAAAACATAAACCAACTATTCTTCATAAGCATTGCATTCTGTCCCTCAGTGTAATTTTCTATCTTTAAATTTCACCGTTGCAAAGCCTGTAATTTACTACATGCAGATAGATTCATTTGTAATGCTTATTTATTCTAAGAAATGACTGCCCCCCTTTTCTCTCTCTCTCTCTCTCTCTCTCTCTCTCTCTCTCTCTCTCTCTCTCTCTCTCTCACACACACACACACCACACTTCCTCCATCTCTCCTTCTCTCTCTCTCTAAGGGACAATATGTCATAGTATGCAAATGAACATATATGGGTGCCCTAGATATTATAAATAGACATTTGTGTTTGATTAAGTGAAAAATGTGAAAAATTGGTTCTCAGGAAAAATTGGTTCTCTGTTGGTCCAACGTGCTCTATTTTATGAAACAGACTTTTATTATCAAGTCCAGGGTGGGTTTAGTATGTCGTTTCCTCAGCTTTTATCTATACTGTAAGAATGTCCTTTTTTCCCTAGTCTTAACCTTCAAGTGGATTGTGGATTTCTATACAATTTTTAAAGATAAATATATGGGTACCTTTTTACAGCACACCTCCCACAGCTGTAGTACTAAATCATAGACGTATATCTTGACCAGTGGAAATCCGTATAGTTTTTGTCGCATAGGCAAGTAGGATCAAGAAGAAACAGATTGGTAATAACTAACTACACTGTTAATCTATGAATGCTATCAGTCATCTAAGAAATTAAATTGTCAGGTAGTAGTAAGTCAAGATGACTGGAATGTGGATCAGGATGTTTTACCTGTAATCTGAGCCACATTAGCTGAGCTGAGTGATTCCCATGTATTAAGCCTTCCTTGGTGACTCACACCTATTACATAATAAAATTCATCAAGGTCAGACCCCAGATTGGTGCAACAGAAAATTGTTTGCCCTATCATCGGGAGTTCACTGGCTCAAAACCAACTGATGCCACAGCCATGATAATATGTGTGTATATATTTCATAATTCTTTTTTATATATAAATGCAATGTTTTTCTTTTGTCAGCTCACATCGTGAGGAGCAGACAGTGGTGTGAGATGATGCCTTGTCTGGATGATGAGGGATGTGACTTATTAATAAACAGATCAGGCTGGAGGTGTGCACTGCCTGGAGGCAGAGTGAAAACTACCACAGTAAGATACACCTGTCACTTAATTTCAATGCTGTCTTTTCTGATATGATCAAGATTCACTCAAGAACTTCTGACCATTTCCAGGTGTCCTGACATCAATTGGAGGTGATACGTCTGAGAAGGGTGTCTGGGTGGAGAAGCTGTTCTTCATTCATCGTGGCCACAGCAATCAGACCATCCTGCCTGTCTGTCCTTCTGTCCGTTAGTGTGACTGCAGGTGAATGGGGGAGACTAAAGACCTGTTCCTGCTGCTTATGTCGATGATGGGATGGATCCCATAAAGGTGTTGATCATGGCAGACGCAAACGACAATCCTGGAGACACTCAGACACACTGCTGGACATGGGTTTGTTGCTCTACTGGAGTTTGACGAACTTTTTTTTTTGCGCTCCACTGATATGTGATTTTTTTATAGACCAAAGAAAAATATAATGGACAAAGAATTGCAATGTGGAAGAGTTCTGGGATATAATCTATTAATGACAAAGTTAAATGCACAATTAAAGAAAAAAATGTATATTCACACAAAAATACATTTCAGAACATATGCTTGATCACTGCACAGAAAGGAATCAGGACGTTCAGGAAAGCCTTGAATTCTCTAGAGTTTTCTTGGATTCTTTTTCTGGTCCCTCTGCTGTATTATTAATGTACATCAGCTATTTTGGAAAGGTGCAACAAGCACACTTGATGACAGATCACAAGGAACTTTGACAAAAGAACAATAAATGTATTTTCAAAGGCACAAATGTATTTAATTTTTTTTATGTTGATTCTTTCTAAAGAAACATATTTACCACCAATAATGTGGTCACATGAGAAACTATAAATTCTGGATTTACAATCAGTCATGTCCTTTCGTTTCTAAATTGTTCTCCGCAGGGATCTGCTTACTTTAAAAATTCAAGAGACAAATGACGTGCCAACTTCTTATTTCAGCACTGTATTTAACATATGAAGATAAACCTTCCAAAGGATGCCCATTGTAATAGAATTGTTTATGTGTCTATCCCACTTTTCTTTGTTATATGACAACTGTTACTACATTACGCTAATGGTCCTAGTAAGAGAATGGTTTCTTGTGCTCATGTATCGTGTGTGTGCTCCTTCAGGGCCACCTCAGTGAGCTTTGTGCCAGGCTCTGTCCATTACATCGCCCTTGTCTTCTTCCTCTCCCCTCAGCACGGAGCCTGTGGAGATATGCTGCTGTCAGCCAGGCTTCAAGCTCCATTTAACATCGCTAACAGCCTGCATACATTACACACAGCTCCTCTTATTACTGACAGGCAGGAGCTGTGCCCTGGAGGAGCTCTCACCTCCCTGTGCTCCTGCGCTGGTGGCAAGGCCATGTTGGGGAAGGGGACGTGCGCTTTATAGGATGTCCTGATAAAAAAAAAGAAAAAAAAAAATGTGAGAACTTTTGTTGTTTTTCATTGCAGTCATATTTCACACGCCCAGATTGCCTTGCAATAAATTCAGTATGTGTGACAGAGACATTAGTCCAAAAAAAATTTAAAAAATCAGCACATCAGTCAATAAGAAACTTTAAGATCTTGAGGTATCGTTGAATAAATAATTGCTGCGAATTACTGATCTATTATTGTATTAGGCATATAAATAAAGCAAGTTAATTTAATATGAGTTATTATATGGTCTGATCAACAAATGTTTTTATGGCGTTTTAAAAAGTTATCAAGCTATTATTAAACCTCCAGTGAAGATGCTAGCAAAGGATTATGAGAACAATTTGCTTAAGTCAAGCTGTCATAAATTCATAATCGTGGTTTGATATGACATATTGAACCATTACAAATTCCCATACACAACCCAGAAACTGTACTCACTCATCCACAAACTAAATGAGAAAAATTCCAGACTTTGCCAGTTTCTTTTAAAACTTCATTTACATTCTGTCAGTTCCTATTAAGGATGAAGTTTGGGACAATGTGCAAAAATATGCATGGAGAAGTCATCCAGCCTCAGTCTATCACGGTAATTTCAACCCTGCTTACCAAGCTGGTGGCCGATTTCTCCTCAGTTTGGACTCCTTGCAAGCACCACTCTAAATACAAGCTGATAAGTGCCCTGCCTGAAAACCTGCTTTAACGTTATTATACAATTATGTGCACCCAGTAACAGTATCAGCGATGGATTAGAGCCACTAAATGCTGAGCTATGAATAAATTACCCAGAGATTTTGCTTAAGCAGTAACTTCTCTGCAAAGCTACTGGGGATGAGCATGTGTGCAGCAAGTAGACCCTTCACTAACAGCTTCAATCACTAGACTTTTTGTATAAGCTGCCTTCAATGAATTTTGAAATAATTTTGGTATTTTTACAGGATAGGAGGACTTGATTCTCATATGCTTTCTTGCTGTCTTGTTTTCATTTTATGGTTTTGTTTTTTTTTTTGGCCATGCGTCATTATTTGTGTTTAGTATGTTTATGGTCCAGGTTTGGTGGCAATTATATTTGAATTAAATATGCACATGCCCGTCAGCATGTTGCTTCTGATGCTAAACTCAATTGACTACGGAATGTCATCTACAGTTCAAATGGATATAATTAGAGATGGCAGAGATGCACATTACTAATAGAATTCCATTGCTCTGTTAGTTAAATGTCAGAAGTAGCTAGATCCCAGCTATGCTAATGAACAAACTCTATTTTTGAGAACCAAAAGGAGAGATTAAAAGTGATATATGTATAATTGTGAAAAAACCCAGACTGTTTTTATAGTGCACATTTCTTATTATGGGGAAGCCAGAAGAGAACTCTGCAACTGTAGATAATTGTGTGGCAAATATATATTTGCATGATAAAACCACTGCTTAAAATACATAACCAAAACTTTGCACCTGGGACACAGGCAGGGTGATGGAGTCTACCTCAGTGCTTGCTACCTGTTTAAGGTGTAGAAGAACCTTTTAGCACATTAAAGCTGTTATAATCCCAATATGGACTCTTGCTAAATATGGAATTTCATTATAATTAAAATCCACTTATTTACATAGCCATCAAATTTTAACTGTACATCTTGTGTGTTATGTATTTCTCTTTCAGTAGATGTCCTACACAGCTTACACATTGCTGCCCTTCAAGCCCTTGTATTACGCAGCCATTAATCACCTGCAGCCAGTGCTAGTGTTCTCCCGAGAGGCTGAGAGGCTGCCTTCAAACAGCACTGAGACCTGGGTGTCACCTTGCCTGTCCATTTCAACCCCCAAAGGCCCATCTGAATCACAAACTCCAGCCAAAGTCACCAACCTTTGGGGAAACAAAGACTGGGACAAACCATTTAGATTTCACAGTAAACAGTGACACTCAGGAAATGCAGATATTATTCTTTTATCTATTATGAGTAAGAGTAGAAACTGTGCAAGAAGCACACTCTTCTAGAACAGCTGCTAAGACAATTTCAGGCTAAGGATCATGAAATCAAGACTCCTATATACTCACATTATCTGAGTACCTCAAGAACTTTGCATAATAGCATTCAAGACTTCAAAAGCCATCAAAGCTCAAGCCAGGCTACAAAGCTGGTGAGTTTCACAGAGCACGTATCATTGAGCACTCTTCAGTGGTTGAGATAACGGCATAATGATTTGTGCAAATTTGTTTGATGTTTAAAGTTTATTTATAATGATATCAAGTGAGGTATTTAAAATAGGATTTTGCAAAAGATCCAGAAGAGAGTGGATCAATCCTCCACACACTGTGAGTTATTCTTAAATCATTTTACCAAAACTAACTGATTTACATCCATGACTCAGCAGATACATGAATGTCACCTTTCTACATGAGTGAACTTAGCTATATGAATAGACTAAAGGGAAAGAGCAGAGGGGAGGGAGAGGGAGGCAGTGCTTAATCATTTTAAACTAACCTTCTTTTTTCACCCCATAGCTGTTCCTGATCATTACTCCCGATCATCATGTGGTCCTAGTGCAGTACTTTGTGTGGCCTTGGTCGTGCCCAGCCTACTGAGCTGCTCTTCTATGTTTGATACTCCAGCATGGCTGACAGCTGACCACTGATTCTAACAATAGCAAGACAGCACGACAGCTAGCACTAAAGATCACTGAATGATAAATTACTCTCATCAGTTGACAAACCAGCGGTCCTTTAGGTCACCTGTACAGTTTGATGCAACATTTTGTCTGTACAGTATATATGAAGTACTGCCAACCAATTATCAACCCCACCTACCCCACTACTGCACATCAGACATGCAGGAAATTAATTGTATAGCATAAATCAACACAGCAGTTACCAGGAGACAAGGATCTTAGCAACAAAATGAAAATTTATGAATAAAAAGATGTTTCACTCACTCATAAAAAATGTTGAGTTTACTGAAACCATGTTAATACTGTCCATCACAATGTCCTTTATCAGATGAAAATCACATGTGAAAGAACCCCCCCCACACACATTTACATTTAAATCAGTGAAAAAATACATTAAATTTAGTGAAAAATCATAATAGGGTAAACATGTCTGTAATCAATTCTAACATAAAACATTGTTAGATGCAGTAGCAAGTAAACAGAATAGTTTCTCTTCTCTTGGGAGTCCCTAGTAAGAGTATCCAGAGATTACAGTATGTTCAAAACAGTGCTGCCAGGGTCCTGATGAAGGTACGCAAAAATGAGCACATTATACCTGTTCTTCAGTCTCTTCACTGGCTTCCTGTAACTAAGAGGATTGAATACAAGGTTCTCCTCCTTACACACAAATGTATTCATGGCCAAGCTCCCTCTTACTTAAATGAACTGCTAGTATCACAGACACATTTACGAGCCCTTCGCTCTGTGCATTTCCACCGTCTTCTTCCAAAACAGAACAAAACTGAGTACCATGGGTGACCGTGCTTTTTGTTCTGCAGCTCCATGCCTTTGGAATGCCCTGCCTGACCATCTGAGGAAGCCTCAGACATGTGACTGTTTTAAGAAGGGACTAAAGACGTGTCTTTTTAGGACATATGGACAATAAAATATAATATTTTATTAGTTTTATTTTTGATCATTATCTTTTAATCAATGTTTTTACACTGTGAGCACTTTGAGATTTATTACAAATGAAAAGTGCATTATAAATTCAATGTTATTTATTTATTTATTTATTTTTCTTAATTTTTAAACCCTCAGGGAAAATGGTCTCCAGCATACACTGATCATACACTTTGTTAGAAAGAACTCTATTGGAAGGCTGCAGGAAGAGACTATAGCCCATCTGTTTCCATGAGTTTACCACTCTCTAGCCATCCTCAGTGGATTGTCATTGCTTGGTTGAGAGCCAAGGATTGCTGTTTGCTTTCAACTGAGTAATCAACACATGTAAAATCCCAGAAACACTTCTGTGCTTGGTACACAGCAAAACACCCACAACCCTGCCCCTATGATCTCAGCGTTAATGCGATGCTGAAAACGGTCTGCTGGACAAACGATATACAGTCTGCAATTGTTTTGTGGTCAAACACTGACCAGTGATGAGTGGGATAGAGGTGAATTGTACAATCTGCAAATAATATTCTTAAAAGGATATACGGTGTAGTTAATGCAGTGGTCAGTGAGTGTAGGTATCAGGAATATGTTTCAAATACAGTGGTTTCTTGCAAATGTGATACTTCAATAATATCAGCATGAGGTTTTGAAAGGGAACAGATCTTTTAAATTTATATGTATGCTCAGTGGGTTACATCACTGACTTTGGTATTGGGGGTTGTGAATTTGAATCCCAGCCAGGACGTTTCCAGTGCAGTACAGGAGTCCTGCCTGTAGACCAAGACCAAGTGAAGTACCTGTAGATCTGCTGGAAGATGTGAATGGAGCAGTATGAACAATCACTGCTGAGACTAATCAGCTGATATATGCCTCAGCAACAGTGATATTTGTCATGCTTTCACCTCCCTTAGCGCAGTGGTTTCCCTGGCAACTCACTGTTCCTGTCCTGTTTGTGTCTTAGTTTTCTCAGATCATTCGCTCACCTGTTCCTCGTTTGTCTGGTAACTACGCTTGGTATTTAGTCTCTGTCTGTTCTGCTTCTTGTTGGTGGTTACCGTTTGTGAATGGTTATTGTGTTTGTAGATATATATATGTTTGATTATTGTTCATGCTCATACCTGCCTGTTTTCCGTGAGTACCCTTGTCCTGTTGGTGTTATTCCTTGTTAGCCTGCTACTTCGTTGTTCTGTTGTCCTGTTCTCTGATTATCTGTTATCCTGTTCCATACCGGTTACACAACTCTGGACTGTTCTAAGGATTATGTTCATGGATTTGCCCCTAATAAATTTCGCTCTTCTCAGCATTTGTGTCTGCCTCTCTATTGCTCCTCGTTAAAAAATTTGAGATGCTTAACTACAAGGTTAGCTATATTCCTACAAAGAGCCATATTCTCCATGGAAAAGGATGCTGGAGGCCAAGATAAGGGCAACATGGAGAGAGGTTAGCCAGTTATCAGAACTGCAAAAAGGTGTGATGAACCATGTACCTAAGAAATACAAGAAGCTGTCTACACCTGAGGACTTGGAAACTATTAAGCAAAGATTGACAGCTCTGACTGCCTGTACAAGAGATATAGAAATAAAATGGGAAATAAAATGTTCACCCATGAACCATCCATCCAGGTGTACTCTTGATGGCAGGATAAGAACATGAGACTGAACAATACTGGAAAAGCATATGGGAGAAGGAGGCATCATACAATGCTGAACCTGAGAGTGGACCACAGCAACCTCCCTGAGCAGGATTCAGTAATCATCATGTTGGCAGATGTCCAAGAGTGGCTCTCAAGTATGAAGAACTAGACAGCCCCAGGCACTGACATGGTCCACACATTCTGGTTGAAGAAGATGACTGCAGTCCATGAATGCCTGCCAGCACACATGGATCAGATGGAACTCCTGCAAGGTTAACTGATGGTAGGACAGTCCTAATCCTGAAAGACCCCAAGACCCATACTGGCCAACAACCAGCCTCTGCACAACATGGAAGCTCCTGTCAGGTATCATTAAGGCTGAGTATTCATATGGCTCAATACATGAGCAGGGACCAGAAAGGCATTGACAAGAACACCTGAGGAGCCAAGCACTAGCTACTGCTGGATACAACACTTACTTAAGACTGTAAAACAAGACAGACCTACCTGTGCACTGCATGTTTTGACTACAAGAGTGCCTATGATTCAATGCCCCACGCATGGATCCTGGAATGCTTGAGACTGTATAACATCAACATGACTCTAAGAACATTCATCAAGAACTCAATGGGGCTGTCGAAGATGACCCTAAAGGCCAGCTTCAGAAATATAGCACAGGTTGCCATCAAGTGAAGGATTTACCAAGGAGATGCCATGTCCCCACTGCAGTTCTGCCAAAACTCCTTCAGTGAAATCTTTTCCAAGAGTGGCTACTGTACCAGCTACAGAAGGTGCAACCATCAACCACCTCCTCAGTGTGGATGACATCAAGCTGTATGCCAGGAGTGAATGAGACACTGACTCTCTAATCCATCTCAACAGGATATACATCAGTGACAGTGGAATGCCATGTGGACTAGATAAGTGTCGACCAATGGTTACAAATTACTACAGGAATGTAGGTAGAACTGAGGGGATCATGCAACCAGAAAGTAACATAGGTAAACAGATGTTTGTTACCTTTGAATCCCACAGGTGAATGAGAATCATGAAGAGGTCACAAGGAAAGCAGCCACAGCCAAATACCTACAAAGAGTGAGAGTAGTGCTGAGAACTCAGCTGAATGGGAAGAATAACATCTGGGCTATCAACACATAGGCACTACCAGTCATCAGATACCCCAGTGGCATAATAAACTGGCCAAAAGAGGCGATAGTAGCCACTGACATCAAGACAAGGCAACTGCTCACAATGCACAGAGGGTTTCATCCAGCACTCTGAGACTCTATACGAAGTGGAAAGAGGGAGGCAGAGGACTAGTGAGCATCACAGCCACTATTCAAGATGAAACAACAATGATGCAAGAGTACATTAAATGGCCCCAAGTGATGATCTCAGACAGCAGAAACCCGAGAAGGATGGACGTATCACCAGCAAATAATGGAAGGAGGTGATATAGAAAAATCCTACCAATGGCTTGAAAAAGCTGGATTGAAAGACAGCACTGAGAACAACTCTAAAATACAAGATCACTAAAGGATAGGATCTACCACACAGAAAGACCCCACATGCAGACTACGCAAAAATGCTCCTGAAACAATCCAGAACATGGGATGTAAGATGCTACCAGGTCACCAGGCATAACCAAGAGGCTGGAACAGTATACAGAAATATTTGTGCTAAGTTTGGACTGGATGTTCTAAGTGGGATAATCTAAGTGGGATGATCCCCCAAAGGTGGAGGAGAATGACCAAGATAAGATCCTGTACTTCAGGATACAGACAGACAAAATGGTAATGGATAACCAACCTGACATAGTAGTGACAGATGTCACAATCTAAAGTGATGGCAACATCAGATACAAGAAACATGAGAAGTTCAAGAAATACCAAGGTCTGAAAGAGCTAGAAAAGAGCTAGAAAAGATGTGTTAGGTAAAGGCAACAGGTTCCTGTAGTAATTGGAGCACTAGGGGCTGTTACCCACAAACTGAGAGAATTGCTCTGATACATCTGAGATCTCTGTCCAGAAGAGTGTTCTGGGAGCAGCTATGCAGGGCCCTCAAACTCCCAGACCAGAGCTTGAAGGAAAAAGACCACCGCATATATGTATGTAAGGACTAGGGAGGTCCTTCAGCTGTGCATGTAAAGAATATATATATTCTATATATATATAAGAATTAAATATATATATATATATATATTTCAGAACTGAATTCCATTACTGGACTGGACAGGTCTTATAACATTCCTATATTCACAAATTCAGGGTTGTAAATCACTCTCCCTAGAAGTGTCACCCATATACAGTCACAAGGGCACCAAATTCCATTATATTCTTTAAATGAAAACAAATATTTTTATACATGATAATTCCTATAAGTATGTGCGACCTTGGTTTGGTAAATGATATTATTACCCTTCATGTTCTGCATTTCTCTATTCTTTTATTAGAATCTTTTGCTGAACAGTAGATTCGAGCTCTTCAGAAGAACTTCCCCAGTCCCATATAGGGAGTTTTCTCAGACCTTTCAAGAGCTGTGGTTTATATTTCAGCTTCATAAGTACCTTCACCTCTCTTGATCAGTGCTCTGTTAATTTTGCAGTGTCTTAGTAATTTCATTTAAATGCCTCATTTAATGTCTGATGCCTTATTATTATTCAGATAGCAGTTTAAATAAAAGCATTAACAAAATCATTTAATATGGAAATGTCTGCATAAGAACATAAATGGAGCACTTTCTGTAAGCTTGGTGCAACAGTGCAGCAAACAAACAATTCAATTTAATGCCAAGCTAAAAAGTTTTAAGCTTTGTAATAGAGTTAAGAAATTACTGAAACTTAACACGGCAAAAGCAGACAGGCTTTGCCATGTTAGACTGTCTGTCTCCCTGTAGTGCTGGAGTGAGTGAGGCTGAGACTGAATGCTATTTAACCCCAGAGGAGACAGGCAGGCTCTGGGGAAAGCCCAACCCTTATGCACCTCATCCATCACACACCCCATCACCACTACACTGCCTGCTCCCTGCGGAACATCAGCCGTCCTTGGGAGGGTTTCCATACCTTAGACACATGTGCAATGGATACCAACTTACTTTTTACTTCCACTTGCCTTGCCATGTAAGGTTATAAACTAAGCATGTTTGATTCAGACAACTGAATTTCACATTAAAGTAAAAATGACAAAAATTAATAATAAAAAAAAGAAATAATATAAAGAAAAATAAATAAATAAATAGTATAAAAAATATTTTACATTGCATCACCAAGATTATAAAGTATGTAATATGCTGAATTACTATGTGTAATGTATAAATATTCTATACTTACTCTGCAATAATACTCTGATTTTCATTATATAAGTACAGAGTGTGGATGCACTGTTACGTTTGTTAGTGGACATTATTACACTGTACATAATGGGATTCATTCACTCTAACAGGGTCTTTGTAATGTATGTCCTCTGGCTCTGAGAAATGTCCATTTAATTTTTAAAAATTAATATATTAATTTAATTTAATAAGAAGTATACATCTGAAATATTGGTGCTTATTCCTTTATAAATTGTACAAAACATAAAATTAAAAATACATTTATTCAAAAAGTCAAAGTATATGTGATGCCTATGGTCACAGACTGAGTTTAATCAGTGCGGTCCACTTCAGACTCTTTCAATAAGCATAAGCATTTTAACATCATTTATCACATGTTCATCAATGGATTGATTAAAGCATTCATTACTGCTGATGCATTGACCAACCATAGCTATCAATCAGGTTAAGACATTTAGATCTACCACTGGGACACATGCAGATACACACACACACACACACACACACACACACATCCATTAGTTTAATTCATTAAAATGCAGATTTGTGAGGTTTGTGCAGTTCATATTGTTGTATACCTGACAAGCTATAGGAGATATACAATTCAGTGTGCAACAGTGCATCCTCCAGAGAGAAAAAGTATCATCTTGCCCTGATTAGAACTAAAAAGTCCAGATCAAACTTTTCTCTGTTGTTGCAGAGCATTGATCTTGTTTTCTTTTTTCTTTTGTCCTTTTCCACTCAGAAATGCACGTTAAGCAAAACTCTCCTGAATAACTGGTACAAGAAAGGACCTAAGGAGACACAAGTGGGGTAGGACATGATTCATTCATCACCTTCATGCTGGACTCCCGCTGTTTTTAGGTTTAAAACATGTAGGAGTTCTCTGCCTCACAAAGAGGTTTCTGAACAGAGGGCTCACATCATACAGCTGTTTACTTGGGTGCACATGTACACAATCAACCACTGTGGTTAGTTAGCCAGATGCTGTCAGAGCACAGTCTGAGAGTGCTCTGCATGACACCCTCGTTGGCAGCTGTTGCTTTGAAATGGGCACCTGTGAAAACAAATGCTCATTAGCATAGTGTAAGGCAGGTTGGCTCCAGGAACGCACCCTGTTCAGCTATTGAGGCCTGTACTCTCTCCAGGGACTTGGGCCAAACACAAATGGGTCCTGTTGCATGCAGTGCTGAGAGACAAAAATGGAAATAAAAATAAATGAGAGAGGAGGAGAGCAGAGGTAAAATATAAACTCGTACTGCACACGTAAGGTTTTTGGCTTGTTTACTGCCGTTTCAGCTGGAGAACATGCAGAAACATGTCCTCTTTACCAAACAATTTAGTACAATTTACAATGGCTACCCGGTTATCATTTTGCTGATGCCCATATTGATTAAGTGAAGCTATATTTTTGCTGAATTAAGCAAATGCCTTCATCTGGTATTGAACAAAGGGATCAAGTTAACATAGAAAGACACATGACAATTTGGAAGGTGACCCTCACACTTTACAAATCCCTTTTAATGGTACGCAATATTCACCATGCCAGCTTAGTTTCTTCAATATTCAGAGTCAGAGCCAACACAAAAGCAAACCCATGTATGTGTCATAGAGCAAATGAAGAGAGGGCCTTTGACTACCACAGCAGAAGATGTACTGTACACATCTATGACAAAATGTGTTACTAATCTAATTCCCTTCATCTGATATGGCTAGACAGCAGGTAAAAAACAGAGACAGCCTTTTGCCAGAAGGGCTGATCAGAGCCAAAATGTATAGCAAGGCTTCTCCTTTGATCTAAAATGAACAGGGCTGCAGTTCTAAGCAAAAGCCACTGAGCAAAGCAGCTCTGGTGCCACAGGATTCCTCAGATGATAAAGAGAGTTCTGTATCCAATCCAAGATACTCAGTATACAGGGCAGTCATATATAGCCCTAAGCTAGGCTTGATCTAGGGCTCACCTCCTCAATCATTGTCTAGGTAAAGAAGTTCAAGAAAGCATGACAAACTGAACTCCACTTCGAAGTCTTTTTTTCACAACACCAGGTACAAGCAAAACTACCTTCATTAAACATTTAATGCTACAAGGCCAGTGCTTCATTTTACTGCTCATAACAGTGACGCAACCTAGAGAAATACATGCGCTTCATTTGCTTGATAAGTGGCCTCTAACAAACTAGGGAGGTTCAACTCAGTCATTTTCCATTATACAAATCTATGAATTATTAGATTGCAAGGAGGTACATTTATTATGTGTGTATTGCTGCCCAGAAGCTATTTCTAATAGTAGCTTCACAGGAGTGCTTGGGCTCTGATGAATGTTAGCTAATCGCTAATGTCAACTGAGGCTTTAGATGCCATTTATCATGTCTTTAAAGGACACCCTCATGAGAATATTAACAAGAGTGCTGCTACTGCTTAAGACAGGACTCTCTACCCATATTAGAACAGTGTTTTAGCTTGACATTCAATATTAAAAGGAAAAAAAGCTCAGTTAGTTCAATCAGCTTAACAGAAGTTGTGTTGAAAGGTCGTGCAGTTGCAGTATAAAAAAATTGAAAATGTTGAGTCTGGCTTGTTTACTGAAAAGACTTACTGAGCATTTTGAAGCCAATAAAAAAATTTGGAGGACAGAGAAAGTGGGTTTTACTAAGGTGGTTTCTGGGAAAGGGTAGATGGAAATTTCTGAGATTAGCTCTTCTACAAAGTTCAAGCTTTTCACCTTCTTCTGTTTTTATCCACATATTCTTTCTGATGCACCCACAAAGCTCAAAATAGACTGGTAGGCGAGTTAGTCACTCTGCCTCATAGTGGAGTTTTTAATGTGGCAGGAAGAATAAACGAAATCATATCTTATAAAATAGTTTATATTGGTTTAGAAACAACAGCTTTTTTTCTTGAAGTTTCTCCCTAATTATGTATTTTCATCAAATATCTGATGAATCAGCTTGACAGATTATTTAAAAAACAAATATAATACTTTGCACACTCCCAAACATCTGTATCCATGTATGTCTCAGACTTTGCTGCCATTTGCTGCATTTCTGGCTCTTTAGCATCTCTGGTGAGAGTGAGTGCCCTTTCAGTTCCGCACTCAGCATCCCACAGCACAGAGGGCAGTGACCCACCAGCCGGCTTTTTATCAAGTTGGAGGTTGGAGCTCAGGGGCAGCACCTGTCCAGATGGTGGGGGAGCGGAGGCCTGGGAACGGAAGGCCTGTAGGAGCTTATCTGCAGGTGTGAGCTGGCTAGGAGAAGAGAATACTGGAGCCCGCTCTGCTGACTGGGAGTTCCACTCCAAACTTCACTTGCCCAGTCACCCACAGCTCACGACTGCAATAATAATTTAGCAGTTTAGGAATCTGTGTTTAAATGTGTCTCTTGTTCACTGTTCATCCATGTGAGTGCAGCTCTGTAATGCATTACTGTGAAAATAGCTGAAAGCAGTAGAGGGGTTTGGGGTCCTAAGGAACACTGGCAGGTAAGTCCTCATTGCAGCACTTGTGTTCCCCACCGTCCTTCACATTTCACTGGTCAGCACTCAGTAATCAACATACTATTAGGACAGAGCTTGAGCTTAATTACCAATCACAAACCAGGACAAAACACACTCAGCCAATGTGTCTCCAGCTCTATTCCTTTTTACTTTTCACTTTATTATTCATGCAGAACATTATGAATGAGTGACACATGAATATGTAAATTTAGTTTGTTTCTAGATGACATACAGAAGATGTGCTGATAAGGACTTCCCTCACCACAGGAGGAAGACCTCCTGGATTTCTTTCATCAGGAAACCTGCTGTGAGTTGTTCTCTCCATCTTCACAACTGGGGATATTTTTCAGCATCATTTTGCAAATCAGAGTCAAATACAACAGCATTGTAGATCTGAAAGCTGCCAGAAAAAAATTATTGTTTATCTTATCAACAGTCTAAGAAGTCATTCTTTAAAACATGAATAACTTCCATCCATCCATCTGTCCATGCATCCATCCATCCATCCATCCATCAATCCATCCATGCATTCATCTAAAAACACATATTTGACCCAGGTCTCTTATTACAGCTACTATCATGCCAGGGGTAGTAGGACAAGAAATCCAGGAAAGACAAACAGGAAAGGTGCGCAGGTGTGACACAGAGCCTGTGGCGTGTTCCTGGGCATGAGCAGATGGTTCAGACGTGATTACAGCATGGAGATAGAAGAACCATCTGTTCTCCTGCCTGCTCAAAATGGTGAAGTTGGACAATCAACCATTAAATCAGTCTGAGCAGCAGAGATGGGAACCACTCTGTGACTGACGTTCCTTTACTGATAATTAGATACCTTTAATATAGACTATTTCAGGAAACTCATATGTATTCCCATTACAATGTCCAAAATATATAGGAAATATATGAGTTACTCTATATTGTAAATAATATTAACCTATTGAAAGAGTTTTAAAATGTATTTGGCTCATAAAATATTCTTTCACCTATTTTCTCTTGTCAAATGAACATTTAAAGTGACAGTGTTCTACAACACTGATGATTTTACTAGACCTTTGAAATGTGGAGTTATTTCTTCTAATATATCTCCTGTATTTCATATTTTAAACATAGTAGGTAGTAACTGAATTTGGGTTCTGACAGGTCATAATAAATATTGTAAGTATGCTACTACCTCTACAGATGCAGCTGCCATACACAAATTCACTGTACCTGTGTATAGTGACAGTAAAGATTCTATTCTATTCTATTCTATTCTATTCTATTCTATTCTATTCTAAATGGTGATATCAATGGATTCTGGAACCTTAAGAAAATTAGGGAAAACAATACATTTATGCCACCAAAAAAGGCTTCTGGTGTAAAATGTTCTAGAATACCACAGATCTGCCCAGCTTCAGATGTAAAATGTTCTAGAATACTTAAAACAAAACTAAGCTAAAAGGCTAAAAAAACACTGAGAACTGAGAACACATCCACTAAACTCATAACATTGAAGATCACATTCAGTATTGTTACAGAATATTTAGTTTGTAATTTTATGTGTGCAATTTTATATGAAATGCAAAATATTTTTCTGCAATTGCAAAACGTGAGGTCTTCAGTTATTTGTCTATATATAGATTGGGGTGTTTTTAAGATCATTTGATAAATATTTTGATAAATGTGGACACTTCAGCATTTAAAAAACTATCTACCATTAACAGACTAAGATTACTACATTCTTTAGATTATTAGTGATGCAATAATTGTAATTATATGTAATAATTCAGATGTATTTATTCAGATGTAGCCTTTATCGCACACCCACACAGTAATACACACAGTTAATTTTTTTTCAGTGGAGCACTATGCTGACCTCCCTAAACGGGTGACAGTGGCACTCTAGATACTGAGGCCAATTATAAACTGCCCTCCTGAGAGTGGGATGAAGCAGGAGCCATGTGATAGTGGCGCTCACACACAGGTGTGTAGAAAGAAAAAGGGTGATAGAGAAAGAAAGAGAGAGAAAAAAGAGAAAGAGAGACAAAGAGAGAGAGAATGGAGAGGGAGAGAGAGAGAGAGAGAGAGAGAGAGATCCCAGTGAGCTTGTAAATCTTCCAAACTGTTTCATGTTCTGCAGGAGAGCTTGGAAAGAAAGTCGTGCACGTTTTCTTTGAAACAGCATTTGCTCCAAGAAAGAATAAGTGCATTATAAAAAAGACACAACTAGGATAGCAAATTTCATGTGAAAATATATGTTCTTTGAGTTGATGTTACTTTTTTGAGTATGTTTCTATAATTATGCTGAAAGATTTGTATTATCATGATAAAAACAAGAACACTTGTTTAATTCCTAATTCTTAGTAGGGTCTTTGGAATAAAGCTTGCAGTGCTGCACCTGAGTTTTCAGGGTATTGAAGCCATAAACCACCTTTCAAGTGGTCACCAGTTCACAAGAGCCTTACAAAGCTGAGTAAATTAAAACAACATATATAGTGTAGAAATCAAATGGAAAGGGAAAAGAATTGCTTTCCATATACATGTAGTTGGTGATATGTACATATGTCTTCAAGGCCCCCCGAAGGGCCACTATTCTGTGTATTACACTCTCTCTAAAATCCCTTCTAAATTTGACCTATTGGAGCCTGCTGACTGAATTCTCTTTAAATGCTTATTTTCCACACTGTCTATGGCCATTAGTAAAGACTGAGGGTGCCAGTGTAGCTGAATACCTGCTGGGGGCAACATGGGTTGCTCCAATTTATTGAGCAATTAGTTTCTATGAGCCACTGAGGTCAGGCTCTCTGTAGCACTGAGGAGTTTCACTGTGCTAGAAGTTGTAATTTTACGATTCCACTACAGGAAGTGAAGATACACTGTGTGTACAGTTGTAAAGTCTTTATGTGGAAATGACCAGCTATTCAACTGGGAAACCACAAAACAGGCTCAGAGTTCCCCATCAAAATATTCTATTGCATTTATGGCATTTCTCTTAATAATGAATGTTTTTCTATAATGGCATATTTGTGATTCTAGAAACTGTTGACCAATGCTTTGAACTGCCATAGCACTGAGAAGGAAAGAAAGAGATTCAAGGTAATGTTAACTTGGCGGAATCTGGAGTCAAGGGGGTAAATTCTGTTAGATAAATTAATAAATATGGCTTATTTGAACAGAAAGGCTTACAATCCCTATTTTAGACAATATCCAATGTATTCTTTTCATTGCTTGGTCCTGCCAAGGTTTCTTTCTTAATTCCACCCAATGAGTTTCATCTTGCCACTGTTACCACTGACCTGTTCATTAGTGAACATTTGTAAAGCTGCTTTGTTACAACATGTGTTTTAAAAAGTGCTTTATAAATAAATTTGTCTTGAATCACTGGTTTTATGGAGAGCAGAGAAATACTGCTTTATCTGAAATATGGTGAAATAATCTCTAAAAACTATATTTAAAATTGCCATACTAATTAAAACAATGTGTAATTATGAAGTGGTTTTCATACATATACACACACACGCACTATAATTCCTGTGTGGGTTGCCCAATATAGATATAAATATCCTCAAATTAAAGCTGACAGTTCACTCAAATCTGAACTTTAACCTTATAGTAACTGGTTTATTTAAATTTTCTAAAAACTATGCAGTTACTTATGGACTACATTGTATGCTGTGTGAGCATATAAATAAATATCTGAGCATTTCCATCAAGGCTTTATGAGTGTGTCTTCTGAGTGATGAGCTGTGAAGAAGACAGATTACTGTATCAGTGATGTGAATCATGAAACACACAGGCATACTTAATCCAAAGAAGTTGTGTGCAAATGAAGTGAGGCATGCTTATCTGCTCGGCTGTGAGGCCAAGAAGGCTTAACCTTGAAGTGCATTAGAAAACTATCTAAGCATTACTCATTAAAGGTTATGAGGAATGCACATGGGACGTCTTTGTTGTAATCTCCGTTCATGGCTAGCGGGGCAGAGAGAACTGTAGGCGAAGGTTATAATGTTGAACTAGTTTTGCAAAAGAGGAATTTCTCTTTATATACCAAAAACAAAACAAAACATAACAAGAAGATTTTTGTGTATTTATGTATATATTTATTGTGACATGTTGGCGTACTGTACATTATGCACTAAGTATTATTATGCAGTTCTTTCTGAAGACTGAAATACTGTTACTGCAATAATGTTGATATTTAGTGGACAGGATACTCATATGGAAGCTTGTTCTCATGGTCACTTGGGAATTGTGACACTGGTTGACTGGTTACATGTTTGGCTGCAGTTTTCTGGTGTTGCAGACAAACTGTGTGTGGCTGGAGACAGCTTTGCCTTGCCTGGTAGAACACCTTCCTGGTACATTCATTTGGACTTTCCTTTTTGTTTTTGTCTAGAGAATAAGAGACAGTTTTTGCCACCACAACCTTTTGGGAAATTAATTCATTTTGTTGAAGTGCCTTAATAATTACAGTGACATCAAGGTTAATTGCCTAATCTGTATTGCCATACAGGCATCCTGTTGAAATCCCCACACAATCTGTTTTAGAAATGGGGGCCAGAAGATACCTGCAACAGAGGGAGGATCTGACCTACATAAACTTTTCAACAAATCTAGATACTAATTCCTTTAAAAAAGACATTGCAAATATTATTTTCATCAATTGTTACATATAATCTTTCAAAATCAAATAGGCAAGTGTGAAAAGTAGAAAAATATATCATTTTTAAGCACAAGCTTTTCTATAGATCCAATGAAAGTGAATGAATTGCCTGCACACCTTACCTTCACTGTACTGCAAATGAGAGAAATAAAATATACTACAACATTTTCATAACACCAGTATGTTTGTGAACTGGGCAGTACAAATAAATTAACATTTGTGATTTCGCACCAAATTAATAGTGGTTTAGAACCTTATAATCACTCATTTATAACACTAATTTATAACACCAATTTACAATCGCTGCATGTTCTAACAGTTTAGAGCAGATGCGATGCTTTAAGAGGCCCTAAATGATTGAAGCACAGTTCCCTGGTGCAGTGACGTACTAACACACAGGATCAATCTGGCCTGAACATTGAGAATGATAGATCTCACTGTCATCCACACACTGCTCTGCCAAGTGTGGCTGTGTCTGACACTAGCTAGCAAAGCCATCCATGTGGCCAACAGCCCCATGAGTGGAGACCCTCACATGCCAAAACCTGGAATGAGGTAATGTCACAGAAGAAGCACATTTGAATTTTACTGGTTCTAAATATCTTTCTGAGAAACGTAAAAAAAAAAATTGTGAATAACATATGAATAAAATTTTTGGTGTAAACATCTGGACTTTCAGTATATAACAGTAGACTTATTTGCTTTTATCTTATGCCTTTGTAGTCACTGAGTTTCATCGTTTTAGCTTGTCAGTGCAATAAAACCAGACAACAGATAAAAAGTAATTTAAATACTTTACATTAAATTGTTATTATAGGATTTGGATAAAATTCTTTAATTTCATCCTCATCAGTCAAGATCCCCCTTAAGAAGGTGTCACAAAATTGACTTTGACTAATAATTTTCTCACAGCTGCACAGAACGTGGCTTATGGAGGCCTCTCATTGTTCACATCTATCCTGATATTATTCATTTTACTGTAGCATGTGCCAAAGAGAGTGTCAATCCCATCAATGCTCAAATGAGACCTAATTAAGAATAACGCTGCTTCATAATACCAAGCACAGTTCTGCTGGTGCACTAATTCCCCAGTATTGACTTTCATTTCAAATTTAACAGTCAGTCATAATGGTACTGAGGGATATAGTTAACAACATTGTTTTTTTTAATCATTAGTTTTTTGTGGCTACATACAGTCATTGGTTATGTATTTTAAACAGTTTAACATTATATTACACTGCAGAAATGCATGCCACCTTTAATTATTCTGAGTCATCAGCATAATTTATTATGTTTAACAATATCACAATGGCAGATTTCTAATACATATTACTGGTTGCTAATTTTGAAATAATCCTTTATAAAAAAAAAAGTCATGTACAATCTCATTCCTCTTCAATTACATCATGTTGATTATTAAAATGTCAATCTAAAAATACACACTGTGGTAATTTGGTTCCACTCTCGTAGGAAATTGCTCTGCCATGTCAAATATCAAGCAGCATTGTCATTTTTATTTCCTCAGTTTAATTATCATTTCTACTGTGTTTTAACAGAGGCTCACAGCTTCAAAGCTTCTGCATTTCAACTGTGCCAGGTATTGAACTGTGATTTCTGTAGTTAGATAATCTTTAATGCATTTAGATCAATTTCTGGCAGCCGTGCAGTGTTTTCTTCAGTTATTAGATATTCTGGGTATACCTTCACACTGACTAGAAGTGGAATTGATTATTGTTCTCAATTCTGAGTGTCTTATCTAAAGCAAAAAGTATTTAAAGACCATCAGAGTGTTTGGAATCTGTCCCTAGCTATGCAAGACCAGGGGGCTCTGCAATTACATTTAAGCTTGTATTAAAGAAAATCAACTGCAACTACTTCTTTGCTGAAACATCTGAAATAGCCTCTGACCTGTTCACATAATCATTTTTATGTGACCTCATCTGTTCTACCCAAGGTGAATTATATCAAACCTGGACTGCTGGATTAATTGACAGTAAGTCAAAAGATGTGAGTCTTTTCCTCTGACTGACTTCAACCGGGATTTGCTTTTGGTGTCCACCTCAGGATGGAAACAGTCACTATTGTAAAATGTTTGTTTAGATATTCTTCAGGCTGGAGAAGTAGAAGCCTAGCACAGCTTGACTCATTACCACTGCTATGCAAATAGAATACATTTTGGTATGCTAACAAGCAACTCTGTGCTAATGATGAATATGTGCATGTTTCAAATGGATTCAAAAAATCAACAACAGCAAAGACAAAAAAAACCCAACAAAAACCAGCAGAAGTGCTCTATTATGTCCCTTTTTTGGCAAATGTTTATAAAATTTGCATTTTTAAAGTAGGATTTTGTAGGATTTCTGAGACACATTGACATGATTCATTTATCACTGAAGGTTTATGAAACATAAAAAAGGTTTATTATTACATTAAGGGGTAAATAAACAATAATTACTCACCTGTTCCTGCCCTATTGGGGAGCTATGCTTTAAGGCAATGCTGGTCTATTGAGACAAAAAAATGAGACTGAAAAGACTAATCCATTCACTACTTTGAAAACTTCTAGTAAGGCTTCAAAATCTATTCTATAACTAACTGGAAGCCATCTTACTGGTGATATTGAGGGAAATTTGGTCTAATCCAGTTTTGTGTGGTCCAAACATAGACAGAATATGTCTATTGGGCTTTAGTCATCATGAGACAGAGAGCCAAGTATATTTTTGTATCATCTGCATAGCTGTGATAAAAAATGTTGTCTTGTAGAATTTGTCCTAAAGGGAGCATATATAGATTGAAGACTGAGAATATATCCTTGAGGATGCTACAACCATCTTGTTTCATTCATAACTGCTCATCCTGATAAAGGCCTTTCACATATGATCTGACCCATGTGATCTCTCCCATATGATCTGACCCATGTGCAAACTTGTCCTGATAAACCTGCCCAATCTTCCAAACTGTCTGTATGTGTACAGTTCCAGATGAAGTACTAAGGAATAGTACTACTTTTAGAACGGTGGTCTATGTAATATGATGACGTCAGAAATCTGATTGGATTTGTCAAAACATCCATTTACAATATAAATCAGTTAGTGGGTTAAAAACTACTTTCTCAAATTACATGTAAAAGAAATACTTGAGACAGGTCTGTAGTTTATTAAATAATTATCCAGAGTTTCCCTTTCCAAGAGTGCTTAGAAATGCCTGACAGGAGTGTGCTGTTAAAAATGTTATTTAAAATGGAGTACATGTAACCAGTTTATGAAGATTATTCCCGTGTTATGTCCTGGATGTTGTTGCGCTCGTGAAGAAGATCAAAGGCTCCATGAAAACACCATGACAGTAAAAGAGCTAAACTGAATGTGCAGAAAAGCTGCACAGAAATAGAGAAAAAAGCACAAAGCAGGTCTGCAAATTAAATTGTTCATCTGTAATCTTGATACTGCAACTGTCTTTTTAAAAAATTATATTTAATTTAGTAGCAAATGATCTGTAGCAAGTCGGTAACAAAAACTGAGATGGTTTGGGTATTCAATGAATTGATGTGACAAAAAAACCCCCCACAGAAATGGACAAAAATCCTTAAAAACAATGTTGTATATATTGAGATTTTAAAATAATTGTTTAAACTGATCTCATGTTATTTCATTTTACAAATAATTGACTCATGATTGCATGTGTTTATGAAAAATTCATCCAACTGAGATTATGCATATATCTTATTACATCCGTAATTACCATTGCTTTGGTGGAGAAAACTTTGAAATTTAATAAAGTCAGAATTAAAGATGACAATATTGTTGTTATACTATGATTTCTGGCAGTTGCTGCTGTTAAAGTATGATTACAGAGTGTTGACATTCAGTGACTATGATGACGGTACTGCCCCTACTGGCACAGGGCAGTAGAACAGCTAAAGCACGTAACACCATTCCCTAATGGTCTTTCTGATCTGTACAGTATGTAAAGTGCTTTTTATCAGTTGTCTTTTCTACTTCCATTACACTAACACTAGAGCTATTGTTGTGACATGGCAAATGAAACTCAATTGATTACAAAATCACAAACTTGTGTACTGCATTGCTGACATCTGAAAATCACACTTTAATCAGATATATTATGGATATTTGAATTTGGGTTACATTTCCATTCTTGGACTGCTAGTTCAATCTCTTCTTAGACAATGAAGATGTGTAAATAAAAAAGTATGTACACAGGCTTTCAAAGCAAAATGAAAAACTATATGTGCCTTTTTCATTTGAGCTTTCAAATTAGCGTCCGAGACAAACAAAATGTACAATGAAAACATAAAAAGTAAAACAATGTTAATAACTTTTTTCATAACCTGTTATAACCTTTCATTTCCCTATGTGGGCCGAAGAAGTATACAGCAGAACTAAAGCTTTATACTGTTGAGCCAGCACCACTACTACAACCAGAAACACAACACTAAATTCAATAACAACAGCTGACCTTTAAACATCATGGAGACTAAAGGGATTTTCGATCACCAATTAGTCCAGTCCATTCCAGAGAAACCTAAAGACTCATCAGGGACACTGCATTGATTGTGCAACCAGCTGCCAGCCACACTATGGACGGTGTAAGCACTAAACACTCAGGAAGGTGTCGTCCCCAATTGCTCCTGCATTGTGCAATGCCTTTATTCAAGGGTATCTCATAAAAATGGCTTTTTGAACAATTTCTTAGTTGATCTTTAAAGGTACATATTGGATTTTAGAACAGAAAAGCTGCTCCTTAACAAACTTAGGATGGAGCTTTGACAAGAAGTCCAGACCATATTGTTGGACATTTTGGCATCTTCAACACCCTGGAGAGCAACCCACCTAACAAAACATGTGCCCATGCAACCATTAAGTGAAAGACAGCTAGAGCTGGTTGTAAACCAACTTCCCACTGGCCACAGAATGAGGAGCTCATTATTGCGAATGAACTACGGCTGAGCATGATCACAAGTTTGATGGATCAAAGTTGGCAGCATCGCAGATATTATGACTTTTGTCACAGAAGGAAGGAGCCAAGCTGAATTATTATCAAATGCTATGACTTCTTCTGACATTGCATATGTGTAAAAGAACAGCAACGGACATCCAGGAGAGTGGAAGTTAATTAGTTATCAAGGCTCAACTCCTGGGATTGTAATTAGCGGAACTGCATGACTGCTCAGTGGTAATTAAATGTCATTATCTCAAAGTTCTCCAAAGAAACAAAAGCTGAAAATGTCAAAGGTATCTCAGTCAAAACGGTTTGTAAACAAAACTGACTTATATAGTAAATTAGAAGCAATGAGAAAATAATCAAGATTTTAAAATAGGATTTAGTATGCAAAGATTTTTTTCACTGTATAAGTAGGCAAAAGGGATAATGTAAACATTGTGTAAAAATCTTTATTGCAAAGCAATGTTCTGCTTTATTTCAAAACAGTTTTTCTAGGAATGAGGTTATTTCTTGGAATGAGGTCAAAACTTTTTTTGTTGTTGTTATTTCATCAGCCTTAATCACAGGCCCTGCTGGCACAATGGTTAAAGCATGCAGCTCATATTCAACAGACCCGAGGACCTCAGAGCCTCTGTTCCCAGATCAGCTGTTACGGCTGACATACACACACATACGTACAGCAAAGCCAATCCTTAGCTCTGTCTTCTCCATATTAATTATGAAATTAAGCATTTCTATTCATCTGTGGAAACGGTGTAGGGTGAATTTGGGTAATCTAGGATATTTGTTGCATCTTTGAATTCTGTGATTTATTTCGATATCTGTCTAACACGTTAGAGAACATGATGCCGAGCACAAACAGTTAAGGCTGCTTTATTGAACACAGTTTCACATTGACGACAAAGACTCACGCATAACGTTGACAAAGACCAACAAACAAGTGACATACACACACTTAAATACACACAAACTAGACAAGACACAGGTAAAATAGATGACGCTAACTACACGGACATTCAACACCACGCCACACACTGACAAACACACATAAAGCACACAACGTACAAATCTACACCCCCGTACACACTCACACTCACACAGGACAAGAGAAGACACGAGGGTGTCCACCATGACACACATCTGTACTAAACCTACAGTAAATGTCCTATTGACACAGTAGAGTTGGTGTTCCACATTACCCAGTGTTCCAGATTACCTGAATTCACTCTACAAATAGTAGCTACAGTAAATGAAAAAAATCAATTAAAATGTACCAAGGATTTGTTATTCAAAAGTATTGATTAAGTTTTTTAAATATTTGACAAAGACCAAAAATGACTGTCATTCCTTTACATGGCAAAATTAATATTGAATATCTGTCAACTGTTGTAGTCTATTACCATAAGTGGCACATTTGATTAGCCATGAAGTGACTGTATACTTAGGTTGCAAAAATTAAAGCTTTCAACAAGGTTGTTCTATATGAATAAGTAATCTAAAAGTGTGTTGAATCAGCAAGCTAGGCAGACAACATGCAAAGTAGCATAAGGCCCTCACAATGGGACACACATCTTGATGTGCGAGTAATTGGTACGGACAGTACGGGGTGTACAGGTATGTAAGCAAAGCCTCTAGAGCTGTCTTTCACTTTAAAAATACTGCACATTATACATAACTGATCTCTTTTGCATAGATAAATGAATAAATAGACACAAGATAGCTCAGGATACTAGGTAAAGCATGACTGGGCATGAAAGTACTGGTTGATGCAGGGCAGGAAAAGGTTCTACAAAACTTGTGACAACTTTTGATTTTATATGTCGCAAACGCATATAAACGCAAAGATGCAGAAAGATACCAGACTATACAGTTTAACAAAGGAAAGCAGTTTTAGTCGAATAATTTTTTTTCCGAAGACGCAAATTTTAAATAAAGAATTTTGACTTCATTTGACCACAAGTTTTGACATTTTGACTACAAGTTCTCTTTTGAACTGTTTAGAGTGAGTGGAGCTCTGTATCGAGAGGGTTAGTCTAAGTCATGTTACTGCACTGCAGAAAGATCAAGGGTCCCTTATGAATAAAAGAGGAAGTCCCATCTGTGCATGCAGAACATGACCAAGGCTTTGCAGCTGAAGCTAAGTGTCAGAGTCTGGACACCTTTACAAGGAAATGTGAGAATAACATTACAATACCACTGGGGAGAGTGATAGGCTAGCTTGCTAAAACTAATCATATCTCGCAAATGATTATCCAAGCAGTGCTGTACACTTCTTATAATAGAATCCAAATTCAGGAATGAAATTAAATTCTTTTATATCAGGCTGAGTGTGGGTGAAGCTGCATAGAGGGTAAATGTACATGTCCAAAAATGAGAGCATATCAGTTTACTTTCATAAGAAGTTTAAATATGGATCTGAGTGAATAAAATGGATGTATGACATACATTTTTCAATCATAATTAAAATTAAATATTATAGTGCATCAAGCCCCTGGCAGCACCCCATCAACCACAAACACCTGCACGCACTGATCACCACTCTGCATGATCTCTTATCTCTAGCACCCACTTATTAATTCATTGTGTGCACCTGTTTCTTGTTTTCTTTTGAATATTTATTCCTGCAAGTCTGAACCACTCTCATTTTACATTAGCCTCCATGGGCGACTGCACCGTGCCATTGTGAGTGCCCCTTTCTCTCCTCTGAGCCTGCAATTAACTTTCTGGCTTGCCTGGTTACCCATTGCTTGTCCTACTCACAGGCTCGCTCAGCTAGTCTGTTCTTTGTTTGGCTGATTTGAATAAACTTCTTCCTGCTGTTCTGCTCGTGACTTGCTCTTTGACTCTAGTGTCATGTAACAACATGGAGTTTTGCTCCTGGAGTTTTCTACACTAGTGGTCGACAGGCATCAGTAGCGGCTTGGAAAAATTATGAATGTAGCTTTTGAATTAATTTTTTTATTTTTTGAGAACTGTTGATCTGCCTGTTGTATATGTAAACACTACTCTGGTTCCTGATTACGTTTCACATTGCATTTCTAAATT
>JAOXYF010000007.1:5360032-5381587 GCA_028565775.1 Sternarchorhynchus goeldii | reverse complement strand
ACCCTAATCGAAAAACCAAAGTTCACAGATATTAAAATAGAAAATATATAAAAAATATATATAAAAGCTTTAAAATAGTAGCTGGAGTGAATATATTACATAGATTTTGTCCATCAGCTGATACCTAGATAGCCTCTAAACAGATAAAATGTCTGAACCTCAACAATGGATGGATATCATTGTACACATCCTTAAAAGTTTACCACTGTCAGGATAAATACTGGCTGCCAGTTACATCTTTCACAGTCTCCCCATTATTCAATTGGGAGGGAAAGTACAGTAGCATATAAAATATGCTTTCAGAATTTTGAACATTTGGAAGGTTAAACACAACATGTACAGTATGCAGGTTTCTTTTTAAACTCTTCCTCACTGTGTAAGTAAGGTGGTTCAGGTCACTCTGTCACTGAGTTCAGAGTTAGCATGGAAAGAGATTTCTTGGTGATTTTCATTAAGATAGACTTTCAGGTCTTGTCTTATTATGAAGTCATTAAGCTCTCTATGGCTACTGGATTGGTGGTGAATCAGTCAGAAGGTTGACAGTGTAAGGTCTAATTGACAGTGTACTGACCGCACAGGAGTCCAATCCAGAACATCTGTTTTTGAATGAACTCATTACCAGTCAACCACAGACGTCTGCTATATTTGGATTTCAGAATTTTTCTTCTAGCTTTTGAAGACTTGTGGAATCAAATCTATAACCACATTTATTGCTTAGATTCTTTGAATTCAAGTAAAACACTGGCTTTTGAAAGGGCCTAAATGTCATCTGTAAGGTTCCTAAAGAAATGCATCAGAAAAATGTTTAGCTTTTATATTTCATTAATATTTGAGGCATAGTAGCAGATTGTTCATACTGATGCATAAGCTTCAGAAATGTAACATGCTGAAATCATATGATTATACACAATACAAATATTACTTATAAAGTAATTAACAATATTATTTCTAAATTAATGTAGTATACTTGCAATAAAGTTCTCTAGGAATCGGACTTTAAGAATCCTGATCCAAGGGCACATTAAGTGCTTCAGACCAAGTGGCCGAGCCCTGAAAACACAGTCTCTGTCCAAGTTTAAAGCTCATCAGTGAAGAGAGGATAGAGAACAAAGGGGAGGGGGATGCAGCCATGAGATAGCCTCTCTTATCTCCTCTCTGCAAAGTTTCCATCGATCTGCTTCAGCGAGTGTTTGTCTATCAGCATAGTGCACCACAACCATTACAATTCCACGCCACAGCAAACCCATTGATCTGACTGCACAGCCAGGCGCCAGCAACATGAGGCCTTTGTGTCTGCTAATGAATTAAATAAACTCAGCGGTGAGAGAAGGAAGAAGATCAAGCTGGGTAGATGACCTCTGAGGTTATGAGGTCAGCATTGCTGACAGCAGAATAAGAAAAGGTTGACACACCGTGTGCATGAGAGCAGATTTATAAGCAATGGGACGGGCAGGATTTCTGAAAATGTTGCAGGATGGATAAATACTGATGGACAACTCAGGACAAGGAAGTTGAAGGTTGCAAGATGGTTTATTGGTTTCCACAATTCCACGCAAAAGTGAGGTGGCGCACAGATAAAGAACTCAAAGAAAAATACAGATATTCGACAAAACTAAGACAAATTAATACCAAATGCACATCAACCACTGAAATTACCCCTGTGCTCCTGCCAGCCACTAGAAATGGCTGAGGCCTGCTTTTGAACTGCCAAACCAAATTTTCAGAATAACCCACTCTGAGGTAAGTTCCTTCTGTGCAGATGTACACATGACCTTTTAACCACACACATTTCTTAAACTCTGATTACTTTCTTTAATTACTTCAGTAGACCATAATAATTAAAGTAGACAATCACAAAGTATAACACCAAAATAACCACTGACTTCTCCGCCCACTCCACCCCCGGAACACATTACAGGATTCTACATATGTTGGGAAAATGAAAACCAGTCCCATAAACCCCCAGCAATTGAGTCCTTTAGTTTCTGTCCTCTGCTACTTGCACTACAAGGAAACAGGCATGTGAAACAACGCTTACACACTACCCCAGTCCAAATGCATTAAACCCTGCACATGACTTATTATATAAAATAAGGTACACATCCAGCTGCTCCCCTGGAACTTGTATAACACTTAATGGAGCTTGTTTTTGTTTTGCAGAGTTTGTAGGTATGTTCTGCACATGTGGCCATCATCAATGTTGGTGCACCAAATAATTAAAATATATTTTAAACAATGATTCTGTCGCCGTATTAATGTCCTTGATTACTTCATGTTCGAGTTTCTAACATTTAATGGATGTGCACTCAGATATGACACATCCATATCACACAGTGTAATATGCTGTGGTGTTACGTAGCTGATCACAACTGGTGTAATGTATGACAATTTAGACATATTCTACATCTATAGTACAAACCTCGATTTTTGTTATCAGTCTGAACACTGAATTAAGCTGCTAATCAAATAACACTGTGCCCTGATAACACGCTGTTCAATAAGGATTACTGGAAAACTGGAAAACACTTTGTATTCCAGAAGTTTCCTCTGCAAGTGACAGTAATCATTTTATTTTTTCAACATTCTCTATTGAAATCTGACATAAGCCATGGACATAAACAGAAAGCTCAGTGTTTGTTTACACAAGGATCAGATGGCGTTGCCTTTTCTTTCTCTCAGTCAATTGTCAAGATAAAAAGCTTTGACAAAGATTATCTCCCAATTTCCTGTTATCATTAATCAGAGCATTGACTGCTTTGTCCTTCTGTGCTATTCGTGTTCAAACATTCACTCACACACACCAGATATCTGTGGTTTGTCAAACAGATAACTGTGTAAAACACTGATTTAAAATCAGCTTTCCTCCCCTACTCCTTCCCTGAAGGAATACTGTTAGGTAATTAACTGATGTAATATCTGCATTCAGGGAAATTACTAGGCAACAGCTCAAACCTATGTCATAACACCTGACATTTGTAGCCTTGTAAATCAAGCTTGTCAGTTAAATTACAATTAGGTCCATGAAAAAATACACAATTAATACATGCAAGTACAAAAGGGAACATAACAAGCAATTTAACCCTTTAGTTAATATAACAGTAATTAAAAATCGATCTGTAGGCTACCCTATACATTTTTATGCTATTTGTTTGGGCAGTAAGGATTTATTTCCATGTCAGTATAAATACAACAACAAAAAGTCATACAAATAATATGGTTATATATTGGGAAAGGACTATAATGCAGATATCCTCAACCTCTTCTCAAGTTTTAGCCACCAAAACCACCAATAATAGTAATGATTTAAAATGAAAAGTCACAGATAGAGCACTTACAGGTTAATAACAAATAAACATAATAATAACGTAAACCCTCCCGCAACACTGGCAGGTTAAGATGAACAGAATCACATGTGTGTGTATGCGTGTGTGTGAAAGAAAGTACAAAGGAACAATATAATTCTAAGCAAATAAGCACTTTTTTAATTATAAACATTTAAGTTTACCTATAGTTTACCTGGGTTGCCTAATATGTTGGAACAGTACTGTACATTACAGATGTCTAGTGTTTTATGGGGGTTGAGGCCATATTATGAAACAGAAGAACCTCACAAGAGCCTCAGCATATTTCTGCATTAAAAGGCTACAAAGAGGATCATTCAGATTGTGGCCCACCAGGCTGCCAGACTCTCTGAGCCCCCATCATTTGTTCTTTTGTGCATGGCTTTGGGCTAAAGGCCAACAAGTGGGCTGGATCTCTGCAGTAAGAACAATGTCTGCCTTTCCATTACAAACCAATAATTGCTGAGTAATTACAGCTCTTTTGATGCCTTTTATTTGAAACAGTAACGACATTAACAGTATCAACATCAAAGACGTGGTGTAGTTAATATTCATTAGACCCTATAAAAAAGAACAAAGATATATCTCGTCAACAAAAATAATCAAAAAGAATTGCAGGAGATTTTAATGGCCTTACAATAAGCTCCTTTGGGGTATTATTTGCCTGCGAGTACAGTACATTTTTGGAATGCAAGTTTCATGATGCATAATAAATCAAACCCACCATGTGTATGAAAAATATCATTACAATCCAAGTTCATTTCTGACATAAGAGACAAGCCATGTATGTGTACATGCTCAGACAATGAAAATGAGCATTTCAGGACAATGTCTAGCTGTCGATGTTAAATGAGGCCTGCTAGGCTCAACTATGATTTATGAATCTTCCATCATGTCTAATTGATGCAGACAGTCATAGATACTATAACTGTCAGAATCATCTTTTCCCATCTGATCAATTATACCTCTCATGTGAGTTTGATTATATTAATTACAGCAACCTTCTGAAGAAACAAGCAGTAGAAATCCTGTGTCGATGGTCCAATAGGCATTAGAATTACCTATTTTCATAAAGATTTATATTCAACACTACCAATATATAAAAACATCATAGGTAATGAAAGCAATAATCAGATCCTTATGCTTTCTTGGACACAGTTAAACTTTTTTATTTCTGAATTTTATGTCTTAGCGGTTCTTTTGTTAAACTGTTCTTTAGACTCTGCTGCTTTACTCCCTGATCAAATCCTAATTTGATACTGTTGCCAACACAAAATCTTTATTCTTTATTTTACATGGTAAATTATTACCATAATTTTTGATCACAGCACATTAATCTGTAGAGTGAGAGTGGCTTTGTTTTTCAATGTACACTACATCTAAATGTAACCATTAATTAATTAAGTCGGTTATGGCAGATTCTCCAGGACAAGCACTAGCCTGCTGCACCCATACATACCCTGCATCAGACATCTTCTGTGCTTCTTCAACACTCTGACCAGTGTTGCCTGGACATTTCATTTCTGCTGCCAGACAACTATCAAGCAGTGACTAGCACACATGTAAATAAACCTCCCCAACACCACTGCCGTTCCTGATACATTCATACACATCAGCGCAGCACTGATCACCATCACCAAGTGACAGCTTGTGTTGAGAATCAGTCCGATTAGCAGCAAACTGAAACAAAGTGAGCAGGTCTAGAGGAAGGCTGATGACGCATGTGTTACAGCCTTATACACCTGCAAAATGCAATGGCTGTTTCTCTAATAAAGTTTCACTATTCTGTGTTGAGAGTTATAAATGGTGTGCTGGTAGGGCATAGCTCCATCTGCTGGTTGAAAGAGAAAGGGGAAAAAACATATACAACATATGATCCAGACACTGCTTAATTTTCACTTAATCATTGTTACAATGTGTGATTACTGTAATGAGCAGGTTTTTGTCATGCATGATTAGATTTTAAGTTTCATTTTCTATACTCATGTAAAATGAGTCCCCATAGAAAAAAGGCACACCAAAATTCCTAAGTTGAACATTTTGAAAACAGTGGGGTACTAGTACAGTCCAATCTTATGTGGAAAATACATAAACTGTACATAAACTTGATGTTTGCAGCCTCTGAGCTAGTGCACTTGTGAAGACACTGCTGCAGAGAACCTTCCAGTGGCTGATAGCAACTTCTTTACCTACCAAAGTTTTTATTGTTTTATTACAAACACACAAAACCTATTTATTAAAATATGCCCATGTTTTATTACAATCCCATATAATCATTAACACAAGCCAAATTCTGGAACTCAACCTCCCTCCCCTTCTACCTTGTATTGACTTACATAATTCTAAAAGGTTTTGAAAGGTTGCTGCACAAATGAGATTAATAGAGGCACATAAAAATTAAACATTTTCTTTGCCAATAGTTTTACATTTAACAGAAAGTAATTTGGAACCTCAGCAGGTTTTTCTACACCACATACAATATCTTACCTTAGCTGTATTTTTTACCTAGGATTTGTGGTTCAGCTCTGATTTCTACTAATTAGACATATCTAAACTCTAAAACGGTTATTTAAAGCTTAAAAATTATATAAATTTTAGATAACATTCGAAGGGAATTTTATCCTGTTTCCATTCTATGAAATGTGTTGTGTTTAAATAGGAACTTTGCAACCTCCTGCTAGGCAAACAAAAAACAGCAAACAGCCTCATTCTGACGTGAGCAAAATATACACCTGTACACCAGTACTTTCATAGCATAAACCTCAATGAAAATAAATTTGCCGCAAAAGCCACTAATATATTTAGCTCTATGTTAATATTATTATCTATGTTAATTATTTGCTTAATCATTTACAAATGTATTTATGCATTTTGGTTAAATTCATGCCACATATAAAAGTTAGCACAAAGGCTAAAAATGATTTACATACAGTACAAGATGACTGTACAATAAATTAAACTGGTGGAAAAAAATGTACGGCTCGAGTAGGTGAACCTACTAAAGTAGCTGCTCATTATAAGGAGGTCTTGTGTAGATACAAACCTGGTATTCCCGAATGCCATCTAAGGGCCTTCCTCAACTTGAGCAAATTTGAAGAATATTGCATCACACAACATATCTTGGCTTTGGAAGCTACAATGTTTTGCATTCACATAAAAAAAATTAAGCTTTGCTCTGATTTTTTTTTTTAATTTTCAGTGTATTTAAAAAAAATACTGGACATTGCCAGCATTCACTACCATTGGCTATTATGTGATCCTCCCAGAGAAAAGAATAGAGTACCACTCAATAAAAGTACATGACATTCATACAAAATATTCGCAGGAATATGTTTTTTGCAACGCAAAATCCTTTATGGAAAAAGACTAAGTTCAACTGTCATAAGAGATGTCTATGATTAAAACACACAAACGCACACACAGCAACAACGGAAAACCACAGCTTTCACCAATTGAATATAAAGTTTTGCATACTCTTTAGATATACAATTCATTTGCACAGGCACATTCTTAAATCTATATTAGAGGTCCCAATAACACAGTAAAACAAATGCACCAAGTTGGAAAATCTCTCAACTATCTTTTGTAAACGCACCCCAACCATCACTCACACTCATTCTCACTCTCGCGCTCGCTATCACGCTCACTCTCGCCATCACTCTCACTCTTGCGCTCGCACACGTAAACAAACAGTATGAAAAGAAAAATAAATCTGGGCAGCAAAGTTTTTGGTTTTGCATGAGTGATGCACTTCTGGTTTTTCATCGCTACTTTTTCCTCTTTCCAAAAATGTTTTGACTAAGTATTGACTCTATAGACATATACAGTATAGAATTTCATAGCTTTATATAAATATGTACAAACAGCACGCAGTTGTGTCCCATAAGAATATTTTTCATTATATATAAAAAGTAGATAAAATGTTAATGCCAAGGAGGAGAAGCTTGCATTGGTAAAGTTCAATAACTTAACTGCTAAAAAGAAACTTTGATACAGTATAAGTGCGAAAGCCTCATCCATATCTTTCTGGAGGGGCAGAGGAGGGGATCTTGAGGCTTTGCTTACAATGTAGCACCAGTGGGGTCCACACCTCAGTGCGAGTTTGAAAATTCACCTTGGAGTATAAATCTTCCATGAGGTCATGTGCGGTACCAACCAAAAAAATTATAATAAATTAGTGTTGGATAAGTTACAACGGTTGAGTATTTACAGGCAAGGTTGGATACGTGGCTTTTGTGAACTATGATGGTGACGGTGGGAGTGAACAGGAGGGTTGTGATGGCAGTGAGGTTCACAGCAGTCTTACAGCACATTAGTGGAGGGGGAAGGTCCTGTCACGTTCACTATCTGTTCGAGCTCAGCGTGCTCCTGATGGAAGGCCAGATAGAAAGGGTCCACTCATGTTCCCCGTAAACATGGCCAGCGAGATATGCAAGTGTAACACCGGGTAAACATGGGGCTGATGACCCACGGAGAGATCCATTACGTGAGCTTTAGTTCCCATCACTGAGCTCCTGGACCAGGCTCAGGTGGTTCATGGCACGGTTGAAGGCGCTCTGCACAGCTCTGCGAATGCTCGAAGTGCGACCCTCCAACATTTTGACTTTATCTAATGTCTTATCTATCCCAAAAGGTACCATTTTGGACTTAGGAAGCCATTGCCTAAAGAAGAAAATTAAAAGAGGTTAGTTGCTTGTAACAATTTACTTTGAATATACCTGCCCCCCCCCCATCTGTTTCAATGAATGTCAAAAACAATACATTTAAATGATCGCTTTTGTGCTTACATGAGCGTGCTGTCATGGTCAAAATCACATGTCTTTAATAAGTTTTAAATGGAAATGCAATGTCATCATACTCAAAAAGTAACTTTACTGGAAACACCTTGTAGATATAAAGATAAATTGCACCTGGCACCAAATATCCTAGTCTGTAAATACTCATTTAGAAATTGCAACTATAAGACAGCTGTACTTAATAAAGTGCCCAGTGACCTAAGTAAGTGGTTGAGTGTGGACGTGTTTTTATGGAATTATATGTACAGGTTATGAAGTTCCTTACCAGTTGCGCTTGTTGTCGAAGAAGCGGACGAGGTAGAGTTTCTCCTCTGACCTGCACTGCATCAGCTCTCCGACCCTGAGCACGTCCCGTGGAGGAGTGGGGATGAACACGCCGTTGTGATGGCACCCCGTTCGGGGCATCTGTGGGTCTATGATCTACAAATATTAAACAACACAAAAAAATAAAACAAAAACAAACAAACAAGGGAGGGGAAGAAGAAGAAAAACAGTTAGCACACCTCCTCATTCTCAGGCACTGACAGCGGGTTCTGTGGCTTGTGGATGGAAATGCTCATCACTAAACAGACACTCACACGCACTCACACACCCACATTCTCTGAGTCACCTGGCAAACAATGGTCTGGCTCAACTCTACTCCTCTGATCTGTGCGGCAGCATGATACTTGTGTCGTCATGACCACAAGTCACAGGATGGCAGAAGGCAGATGCATGGGATGAAGGAGAAAAAGAAGTCTCTGTCTGGCATGCACACATGCACACTCACCAAGGCAGGGTAGGAGGGATATCCACTAAGTTTTGCCCAGACTAGTTTAAAGGGTTCCAGAGTTAGTGTGGTAGTATTAGGGAGCATCCATATATTGCTGTTGTCAAGCTCTATGGAAGTAGGAATAATGATAAGTTATGAGGGGTTCACCGAAAACACGAGGCAGAACACCTCAAGAGCAAGAGCCATGGCTGAGTAATTTCAAGCAGCATTAAGCCATCTCTTCAGCACAAGACGCATAAAGGCAAAGGCAGTTTACCTGTGCAGTCTCCTCCTCCGCTCATATTTCACACACAAGCTGAAAGAATTCCACCCAAAAATCAAGAGAAATGCTCACTAAACCCATTTAGACCTTGTGACAATTATCCTGAAAGGCAACTTTATGATCGCTATATAGTTAATTGGATAAACGCTCACTTTAGAATTACAAAACAAGTCATATTCAAACCAAGAGATACTGTACTGAATCAGATTTATAAAGCGAGTTTTTACCAGTTTGGAAAGTACAAGGCAATCCAAAGCAATTACCTTAAATAAATGTAATACAACAAAATATAACAAAACTACAAAACAGATTTTTGAGTGGATTCACACTTTTTGTTGCTTGGTTAGCAGGTGAACATGAAACATTAAAAACAGGATTAGCAGTGATGGCTTGAATTATGAGACGGGCATACTCAAAGCTGAAATGAATCATGCAGACAGTGGAGCAGAAGCAAAAGCATCATAGAGCATCAGCTATAGGTAAATAAAGGAGCATTATTAAAGCAAGCGAAGAAAGACGGAGCGCAAAGCTTCCCAAAGCTGACATGGCAGCAATAGCCACAGACAAGACTCCCAGTCCATGTTACTTTGTTAATACACAGCCGGTGTTAAAACACACACACACACACACTGCTGCTCCACGTTCACTAAAAGCAGGCAGGCAACTCACCAGCTGCCAACTTGCTTGCTTTGGAAATGTTCCCCGTTTCCATGCAAGCGATCAGTTCGTTTTTGTCATCTGTGGTGTTTCGCCGTGCTACCGCCTGCTTCCCTTTCCCACTCTTGGGCTGACTGATGGTGCTAAGCATGCCAAGAGAAAAACTGTTCAGAGTTACCATTGACTGAAATAAACCATAAAAGGTGTTTACATCACACACACACAAAAAAAAAAAAAAAAAAAATCAACCACCACCTTGCGCTAAAAGTATTTGCATCTTATTGTAGGCAACATGATTGCTACAAGATTTTGAGGCGATAACTCCAGAGGATGTGTGTGAGAGTAGAAATGTGTTCATGCTGTTCCTACCTTGTGTTCCTCAGCACACTGGTGCTTCCACTAGAGGAGATGCTGGACTCAGAGGCACATCGTCGTCGTGGCTCCAGAACTCTACCCCCAAGCTCTTTCTGTTGCTCCACTACAAAGCCGTTGGACAGCCCTAAAGATACAACAACTCTAAATCAACCAGAGGACCTATACTTCTTTATTCATTTAATACTTTACCCTCAGGGAATTAAAGCTTTTTTGTTTTCCAAAAGACAGAACTGTTATTTCATGTTACTAAATTTTATGTGTCGAATAATCCCTTCTCGGGTGCTAAACACTAGTGTCATTTACCAGTATCAAAACGCTTGACTGGGCATTCTTGATCTCCACCCTGGCTGTCCCCACTGTGAGCCCTTTTCCTGTGCTGGAGCAAGGTCTCTAGACGAGGGATGACCACAGAGAGGAATGTCTTGGTGCCTAGCTGAGGGCAGTCCAAAGCTTGCCCGGTCTTTGCTTGCTTCTGTGGGCTAACACTTTTAGACTTCCGGAAAAGCACAGCAGTCCGTCTGTTAACCGTGCCTGCTGGGTCTGAGAGCGTGGAGGTAGCTACCACGACATTGTTCTCAGCGGTCTGCGTGTCCGGGGAGAGTCCATTTAGTAGTGAGGTAGAGAGCATCTTGCTGTCGAACGTGATCATCTTCGGGCACTTCTCGGGACTAGGTTCAATAGGTTTCAGAGCAGGGGGTTCTGATGGGCTGTCTGTATTCGTAATAAGTGGAAGAGAAACTGAAGGCTCCAGTGTGGGAGGTAACGACTTGTCAACTGAAAAAAAAATTGTGAGGGTCAAAACACTGTTAGTAAGCATGCATAAACACACACACACACTATGTGTGTCAGTGAGTGTGTGTGTAGCTTGTATATATCAGCATGCACAGCTGATGGACATGTCCGAAATGTCCTGTTTCTTTGAAAACCCTGTGTACTTCACTACATTAAATAGCTATACTGTTCACATACACACCAAGAAAACCAACAAATATAAAAAATAAGTAGATGATAATTAGAAATGTGCACCTTCATCTTCAAGACACTCTGGAATAGGGAGTGGTGCGTCTTCGTCCTGAGGTTGGCTCTGCTGGGGGGAAGGACAGCTTCTCTTCTGACTGATTTCAAGTCTGACATCAGTGATACTTTTCTTGAGCAGCTTGAGACGCTTGCTGCGTGATGGGCTCGATTTCATAGCACTGGTTAAATCTAGTGTCTCTAAAAGTGCACTGAGTTGCTCTTCCAAAGACATGTACTCTCGATTAGCTGGATTTAGCAGTCGGTCCACTGGAACAGATGAAATATCATAACAGAACGGTCATGCCATTTCCCACTACTTTTCACACGGTCATGTCATCTTTCAAAGCTTACACAGAATAACACCCACTGACAATAAGCTTTTTTTAATTTAAAGATCAGTTAAACAGACAGACAGAGAGATGAGCCTCATACCATCTTCCCATGTCAGTGATGGAGGAGGCTCCACTTTAGGTGGCTCAGAAAGATGCATCCCACTGTGTAAATCAAAGCCTATCCTCTCCACTTCTCGTCGTGACCTCCTGAGGATGACTCCTCCACAGTCTTGGAGGCGCACTGCAGCGCGGTAGAAGAAGGTATCCTTAGCATTGTACTTCATGCAGTTACTGATGATGAGATTGAAGTCATCCTCAAACTCATCCAGGCTCTTGTATCCATGGGCATCAATGCGTTTCTTCATGGTAGAGAAGTCCATTGGGTGCTCGATGTGATCAAGATAGTCTGGGACCTTATGAACAACAGTGATAAAACAGATGTAAAAAAAAAAAAATGAATACAACTATATATTCATTTAAAAAAACAGCTTTGGTAAAAGGAAAACTAACCTAAGTAGTAACACAATAGGTATGGGTATAAAAAGCCAAATAACATGGAAATTTAATCTGCAGGTTTAGAAATGGCTGAGTAGAAATAGTTGCGGTGAACTGTACCTCCTTGATGTTTACTGGCTGCGTAAACACCCGGGCCTGGTCCTTCTCCTGCAGCCTATCCAGCACACCTCGCAGCAATATGTTAAATGGAGTGAGCTGCATCTCCAGTACCGACTGCTGAAGCTTCATCTGAGGTCAACAAATAAAGAACAGGAACACAACAACTATTAATATACAGGGTAAAATCCACTGCATAAAACTGAAAAAGTCCATATTAATATGTCGTATTTGTGTGAAGGACTATTCTGAAAGCTCAGTGGCAGAAATACGTGTGTGTGTGTGTGTGTGTGTGTGTGTGTGTGTGTGTGTGTGTGTGTGTAGAGGTGATGGCTATTCTCTGACCTGCTCTCTCTTGAGCTTTTCTCTCTTTCGAATAAGCTCCAGCAACAGGCGTGTGCGCTCCAGGTCATGACGCAAGCGATGCAAGTCCTTCAGCTGCTCCTTCAGTGCCCGGCAGTCCTCCTCACTTCGCTCCTGTGTTTACAAAAATGCACACACAGTATCTGAAAGGGCTGCCTAGATCATTCCTGCTCCTGAGGAAATTTCACCAAAAAGTCTGACCCAAGATGATGGGTCAATTCATCAACAGGTACAAAGTTAACATTTCGCTGTTAAAGGCTGCAAACCAGCCTTACCAGTTGTGGTGGTTTATGAGTCTGTATGGTAGTCTGCAAACGTCGGATAAGGGGCACGCCATTTCTGGACTGCCTCTTGAGCATCCAGTAACTGAGAACACGCTCAACAAACTGCTTTTTCCTTTGGACAGAGACTTGGTTGAGGATAGTGTTAAAGCTGCGAAACAATCACAGTTAAAGGTAATGTGACTGAAATGTTAAATCTTTTAAAAAGAGAAAAAGATATACATATGATGCAAACAGCATGTATTATTGTATGTTATATAAGAAAATAAGCATGTATATCTCTGAATGGATCATTCAATGTGACAAATAAGGGGTTTACCTTTTAGGTGTTATACTAGGCACAGACACAGTCGGAACCACTGGAACTGGCTCTACCTCCACTTTTTTACACTTCTTCTTCTGGCAGGCTTTCACCCTGGCCCTCCCGCCTTTGTGTTTACCCTTCTGACAAAGACTGTTTTTGGGTTGAGGCTCTTCGTAGATAGCAAGTGGCCTTCTGACACAACCACTAGGAGTATGTGAACAACAATAGGCAGTCTTTTTCACTGAAAACGTGGTGGATCCGGTGTCCGTCACCTCTTTTATGGGCTCCATCTTCATGTACAGGCCTGCTTTCTGAGCGCAACTCACATGAAAGGCAGTATAACAATTAGCCTTGCTGCACTGAATGCAGGCACCAACTCCTCTTGCTTTACAGAGGTAGCAGGTCAGTTTCCAACGAGCTGGTGGAATGTTAGCAACACCGTCAATGGGCTCAATGAAGACTGTGTTAGTGAAGCCTACCTCAGGTACCCAAATGGCACACACTACATGGCCCCAGCGATCATCATCTGTTCTCTTGAGTGCTCCTCCTTTATTGGGGCAAAAAATACACTCTGCAGGCTGGGAAGGAGACTGTAAACAGTGGCGGCACAGCCATTGACCTTCTGGGATGTGGGGAACCCCATAACACTCCTGATGCACTGCTAGGTTGCACATGTCACAAAACAGAATAGCATTACTGTTCTGACACTCGCCATCCATGCAAATGCAGCATACAGCATCCTCATCAATGAGGGAATGGGGATCTCCATGACCCTGACTCTCAAAGGACTCCTTTTCAAAACGGTCCATTAGGAACTCAAAAACATTCTGTGAAACCTGGCTGTAGCCCTCACTCTTCCTCTTCTCGTTAATTAGTTCCAACCACGCATAGTCTTCCTCATCCATATCATATTCCACCTCTTCATCCAGCTCATCCAATGTCTTTTCTACATAAGTGTAATAAGTAGAGGGTCTTCGCGGCACAGCTGGGAGATTGTACTCAACCGTTCGGATTTTTGGCTCTGGTAACCTGCCCAGAGCTGGAGATCCTTGCCCTGTAGTTACTGCAGCACTTTTCTTCTGTTGATTGTTTTTGAGGCGCACAGAACGGACCAACACCTGTGGGGCTTTCTCCGTATTCTCCTTGTTGCTGTTGTATTCACTAATCTCCTGAGCTAAAGGATCATCACTGTTTATTACTTCAAATTTGTCATAGATGCTGATTCGGTGAACGCGTCCATCTATTTCCAACTCTACCATTCGCTGAGCCTCAGCGTAGGTTAGGGTCTCACGATTTCTTGAGGGTTTGATGGGTGATGGAGGCCTCTGTGAGGTGGCCACGCGATGATGGCGCATTTTCTTCCTCATTTTTTTTTTTTACACTTGGAGGAACTAAAGGGAAAACATTTAAGTAAAAGTGAGGCTAAAGACAATAATAAACTAAATGCCTGTTCTAAATACTGTAAAGCCAAAGCAAAGCATCTCAGATATGTTTTTATAAGAAGGTGTGCCTACAGCAACCTCAACCCAAACTCAAAATCGTTGTTCATCAAACCTTGGCAACAAATACCGCTTACTATTCAAAACTGTCGCTAAACTTAACAAGAGTACAGTAGTGTATCAAGTCTTTGCTATATGATTATCTAGCTACTTTACTCAATACAAAGCAGCCGATTTAGCGTTAAACTATCGGGGTTGGTGTGTATCTGGGGGAAAGTTGTCAAAGAAACTGAAAACACTAATAAGGATGCTTTCTTTAAGTGATGCTGTTTTCCTTCCTAAGGCGTTAGCTAACTTGCTATCTAGATTAGCTAACTACCATCACGATAGCTAGCTAGCTACTACTGAATTATAGAAGCTAATGTAGCAAGCTAACAAACTGATTAGCTAAATTGGCTGAGTGCGAGATTAACGGGTTTGTTAGCTACCTAGCTAGCCGGCAACTTTAAAAACAACCGTTAGGGAGGAAAATACGGTAGAACGCACACATGACTAGCTAACTGTCGTGCTAGCTACATAATAACATTAGCTAACTAGCTGTCGCCTTCAAAACACAAACACGCCAAGGACAATCACGAAATCGGGGGGCTTGGTCTTAGTTAGCATTAGCGAGCTAATTCGTGCTGCAAGTCCTCGAAAGTAGGCAAAGATGGCGTCAGACAAAACAAACAAGGTAACTACAGCTAGCTAAACGGGAACATTAAGGGGAACTTAGCTAGCTAAGTAGCTGCCTAGCTTGCCAACACTTACACTTTTATCAGAGACGATCAGTTTATTGGACGCTAAACTACAACAAAACATTTCTCTACACAAAATAGGATCCATCTCTCTTACCTTCGGGTTGAAAGTAATTGAAAGATGCCTTCAAAAATTGTAGGACAAGGTATCTTGCTAGCTAACAGCAACAGCGGTGTGTTGGGCCTGCGGAATAGCAACGGCTAATTCCACACACACAATCCGTGCTAACAAGCTATAGTCCAACGGGTGCCACTCGAGCTTTAAATTGTATTTGAATGATACAGTGCAGTATCCACAACAACCGTCTAAATTCAAAGAAAAACTCTTTAAGCCACATCAATTCGCTCGTTAAAATAACCATTCGTCTCTTTTAGTGAGGGCTGGTTTATTAAATATTGTACTATAAACGTAGGCGCTAACAAGTTAGCTCGCCTCTCTTGCCCCTAACAACAATGCGGCTGTACGAATCCCTCCCCATAGTGTTACGCACAACGTAACTACGTACAGCTTTAAACAAGGAAGTAGAAAGACCAACAAACTATCAATAAGCCCTCCCATACCCGCTCTTACCAAAACATGTATGCATAATTGTAGCAGAAAGTAATGTTTGGTGTTTACAAGTAGAAGGAAATCCATAACGTTAGTCTGTATGTTTATAACTATAACCATCTGAATACTTGCAGGTGTATTCAAAACAAGTGTGGATTATTGGTTAGACAGAAACTGGACTAAACGTTTCACTTGTCTAATTCCACATGTATCACTTTATTTTGATATTACTATGTGTGTTGCTGTACAGTGACCTTGGATATCCTGAAAGGCACTTATATAATTCTATTATTATTCTGTGATTGTCTTGAGTTTATACAAAACCTTTATGGGGCAGAATCACTGCAGTTATTAAAATGTTTATTTCTTGCTTGGAAGCATCTTAAAAAGAGAACTGGAAGAATGTGGAAAACTAACATTTGTTAGTTAACTAACATGTTCTCCCCTCTTAAATTAATCTAACTTTATGTATGAATTAAGGGATATATTGAAATAGGTAATTCATCTCCATGGTACACATTTATGGTAGGATTAAATTATTCCAAACACTACACTCTACCCATCACAATGATACCTACTATATTGTATTCTCAGAAATATTACACTATTATACAATGTCTATAATTTAAGGCATTACAGAGCTAAATACCAGAACACCACAAGTCTCATATTAAAAGAATTTATTGCTTATAAAAAAATATAATCAGCATTGTTTCACAAATGCAAACAAATGGAATTCCACAGTCACCGTGGAAGTACAAACTAGAATGCTACTTCCATCTAGTATGGAAGTTGAATCACATCCTAAATCATAGTATGTTAACTTGGAGTCACTTAAATATATCAGTCTCATTTAAAGATGCGTCAGTATTAGACAAGCTTAGTTTATCTTAGTCTTGAGCTACAAATAAGCCAAGAGCATCAACTCTAGCAATTTCCCTTTTTGTAGATGAATAAATAAATAAATAAATAGCCACAAAATGTGGAATGTTCGTTTTGTATGAATAAATAACATACATGGGCGAGAATATACATAAACACAATACAAACATATATTGAAAAACCTAGAATCCATTAATATTGCATTGATTGTGCACATCACCCAAGTATGTTATCCAAACACAACAGAGACAGCATAATACATGAACAAGGAGCTCTGCAATATTCCACTTTGATGATTAAAAAAAAACAACAAACAAAAAACAAACAAACAAAAAAACCATAAAAAAATATATAGTGTGCATGAGTGTACACAAGGGGGAGAGTTTTCTGGAGGAAGTGAATATGTTCCACCACAAGGGGGCACAAGAGACGGGCATCATGAAAATGTAGGTCCCACCAAAGTAGCATTTTGTAGGAAGAAAAAAAGGCACTGATAACTAATAGTTTAAAAAGTAAATTCCAAGACTAAGCTCTATAAGAGCAACAAGTACGGTCATAGGGTTGCTAGCAATAGTGCTTGTGCAATTCCCATGGGAAAATCCATTCCTTTGAAATGAAAAGACAGAAAAATAAGTTAAGGTAACTTAGATGCATCCTAGTAACCACTTTTGGGTCATGAATGGCCAGTATATCCACTGCTGTCAGAGGCTCTCTTTGCTTGAACTTGTGCTTGATGATGATTCTGTGCCAATTACCAGAAGTGTAATGTCCCCATTCACTGGTTTAGAGTCATTCTCTGTATGCATCCACTGGTGCTCAAATATTTGCTCCAGTGTAGGTCTGTCTGAGGGCCTCAAGCAAAGGCACCATTTAATGAGATGCTGACACTCTGTAGAGAACCAAGAAAAAAAGCAGTGAATTTTACAATATCCACAAAATGGTTAAGAAAGGTGATAAAAGTGCTCTCCACACTTCACATACCAGCAGAGACTCTTCTCCTGAAGAAGAGACGGCCATGTAGAATCTCCTCATCATGCTCAAATGGTATGTCCCCACATACCATATCGTACAACAGTACTCCAAGTGACCACACTGTTGCCGAGCGTCCATGGTACCTGTGGTAACGTATCCATTCTGGGGGGCTATAGACTCTTGTGCCTGAACACAGAAATGAGAAAAATGGCATCAAATCCAGCCTTGAAAAAAGGAGGGTTTTTGTCATTATTAATCAAGTGTGCAATAATTTCATAAATCTATGTGAATGTCGTTTATATTACACAGCATCACCAAGAGCTACTGTCAGGTGACTGGAAGCAGTTGGTGCCAGTATCTGGCTCAAAAAAAAATAAAATTATTTTTTCCATTACATCCACATTCAGCTGAAATCAACAGAACATTTGGGAAAGGCACTCATCCACACACATTCAAGTACCCAGAGTAATAAATCATCTAGCAACTTAAGATATGCTCGGCATGAGTCATTTCCCATAACAAAGCCTCTTCACCAGAAGGTGCATACTGCGCGTAAGGACGAGACTAGCTCGGACAACAAACAAAAAACTGCAATCACTGGTTGATCACGTGGTCCCAACACGCAAATTTCACAACAAAATGTTAAGCAGCTGTTCATGGCTTTTTACCCACCACGTAAATGGTTGTTACTTTTTTTAAAACGCACATTTCTATTATTAATAAAGAAACCTCAATCTGACATAGCTTCACCACACAAGAGCATTGGATAACATTTGCATGCGTTACAGATAAAACACTACGGATTTAATTAAAACATGGTCTATTTTGTGTTATTCAGTGCAACATCTAATTTCTTCATTTTTAATAAGGCAGTTAAAATATTACTGAATTGCAAATAATTACGTTGGTGTAAATCAAGACACTGGGACCAACTACTATTAAATATTTCTGCCTAGTAGTCCGGAGCTGCACAAGGAGGTGGTGAAAGTCAAGGACTTACCATCAAAGTCAGTATACACGGTGTCCTTGAGAATCGCCCCTGAGCCGAAATCAATGAGCTTTAATTCTCCTGTACGTAAATCCACCAGCAAGTTTTCATCTTTGATATCCCGGTGAACCACACCGCAGTTGTAACAATGTCGTACAGCCTCCAATACTTGTCGAAAGAACCGCCTCGCCGTGTCCTCTTCCAAAGCCCCTTTCTCGGTTATGTAGTCAAATAAATCCTTAACCATCTCCGGTCGTTCCATAATTATCAACCAACCATCGTGTCTTTCATACCAATCAATCAGTTTAATGACACCTTGAAACGTATTTCCTACTTTTTTCAGCAGGAGAATTTCCAGTGGAACCAATGCACCGTTCTGGAAAGAAAAAAAACCCCAAAACGTTAATAATGTGCTTCCTAATCTTTTAGATGGCCGGTAAGGCGGACTAACCCTTAAAATACGGTCGGTAATAGTACTTACAATTGTGCCCCACTCTGTGACTCTGTCCTTGGCCACATGTTTAACAGCGACCTGAAAGAGTAACACAAAAGACTCTTTGATCAGACACACTACACGCATGGGCCATGTTGCCGCGCGAAACGGCCATGTGCTACCACCAAAACAAAGCCATCTTACCGGCAAACCGTCTGAAATCCGACTACCGGCGTATACTGTCCCGAATCCACCGCTTCCCAACGCTGATCCAACATGATAGACTTTATCAAACGGCTCTCTTTCAGTTTTAACTGTTTTAAATAAACACATCTGGCGTTAATAAAATAACACCAAAACAATAATGCGCAATACACACCAGTAGCAACAAAATGGCTCCAAATTTAAAGTCACGGACAGGAATGCCTATTGATTTGTCAAGTACCAACTTAATTAAAATTCAGCTTCGGATGTTTCATATCGTTTCAAAGTAATACAACTAATGACCAGAACAGGTCTAGAAATCGTTATACAAAACTACATGCGTGAAGCACAAATCGGACCTGCTTGGAGTTGAATTTTCACTGGCAAGTGATCGATGTTAGTCGTGCTGCAGATATGAGAAAACGATCCAAACTTCGACAGCAACATCTTTGAAGACATTCCAAATAAAATCCGCCGAAAGTTAAGCAAAACTGTACTTATTGTAAAACACAATTTATCACCGGTGCCAATATCCTAAAGTGAGAGTAGCCCTATTCTTTAACACAATATGTTCTAGAATGGTAAATATTACACAAGTCCGATAAGTGATAAATCTCGCCTGAAACTTTACCATTCAGGCCTGAAACTTCAGTAAATAGCCTATTTACAATAAAAGACTTCCCCTTCCATAGTTATGATGAGTAAGGAACTATATGCTGTATGCGTCTTAAAAGCGCGCTCCCGCGGAAACTCCTCTCATGTGAGGGAAGAGAGAGTTTCAACACCCTTAATCCTAGTGTCTGAGAACGACAACCAGTGCAAAGATCCCTCCGCGATGCTTTGCATATCCTTACTCACAATATCAAGAAAACAAATGAAAATCCGCTGAGTTTTGAATAATAAACACAATTACTACACTAACCAGATGCCAACGTAGCATTTCATAAAAGGATTTAGAAGTAAACTAATCCTGAGGCTATGAGTATCAACTCTAGCAAATTGTAGTGCGTGGCGCCCAAGGATACATTGTCTGAGAGCTTTCAGCTACGTTTTACGGGGAAACAAAACGAGTTTGCGTATCTGATGCGACTAACCCCAAAGTAATTGGCGTGCAAAATTAACCGAAAAGGACATTGTAAAATCTGAATAATTAATTGTTAATAATGAACTGTTAATAAATAATTATAATTAGCCCATAGCAAAACAACAATAACAGCAATAATAATTATATAGTATCTTTAATAATATCAATAATAATAACTATATTATAGTATCTTTCATACATTCGACATGTAGGTTATCATGCCTTTCTGGTATACGAATAAATAAAGGTAAGTTAAAGATGTTATAGCTACGTAACGTGGTGCGGAGTCTGATATCAAGGCCTTTGGTATATAAAATCAGAAGCCTGTTTCTCCACTTATTACGCTTTAGTCTAGGTATATTTAATATACCAACCCTTAAAACTTAAGCATAACCCGCCAAGAGCTGCGATGAACGCCCACGCCCTCTTGAATACCTAAAACATCACAAACCTTTATTTTACATGGTTGCACTCTGGAGCCTTTGTGATAGGAAATGTTTTAATATAACGGGTATGAGTGAACCTCGCAGATGAACTAATACTGTATATAACCTAATAGTCAATTTATGATAAAATGTATTGCACCACGAAGCTCTTACATAAATATTTTGCTGTGCAATAATCATAAATGGTCATTTACTCTTAGAAACTAGGAGTGCAAAGTTTCCAAGGTAGTTTCTCAAAATTAAGCTCTAAGGTATAATATCAAAGAACATCATGGGATTTTTTAACAGTTTTTTTACAAAAATGGAAACACCAGTAGTGTCAACTCCCACCTGCAGTTTAAGCTTTCTATATTGCACAACAGCTACCAATCCTTCACAACATATGGAGCAGTTTTTTGAGCAGCTCCTGAATGTGCTTGAATTGCACATTCTGATGCACAATCTGTGAAACAACAGGGAAAGACAACTAATCCTTCTATTCAGCCAAATGAGAGTAATGACTCCCAACCACAGTGGAACAATGGAACTTAGGCTCTACTAACAATAGAAAGTGTGTGTGTGTGTGTGTATTATGAGAGTGAATGGTAGGTTTTTGGTCAGTCCTTGCTATACAGCAATGTTGCCACCTAGTGGACTGGAGATGGTGGT
>JAOXYF010000007.1:5337420-5359753 GCA_028565775.1 Sternarchorhynchus goeldii | reverse complement strand
TATATATGAATAAGTTAAACCAGTTGTTTTATTTTCATTGCAAAAAAAGAGATGTGAACCATGTGCCATGTGAACCAGTCTGTTTGTAGTCTATATATTGAGCATTTGGCAGATGCTCATATCCAGAGTGACTTACATACATTTCTGTCTTCCTTTAGCACCTGTGCAGTATTACAAGATCAAAGTCTCTCTATTTACATGTAGTCCTTGCAGAGTCTAGCCCCTGACCCCCACCCTCAGCTGCAGCCTCCACTCCACATGTTATTGTTTTGTCTGACAACCTGAATCACGTGAGGCAGCAGTGTTATGACTGGGGGACAGTGGAATCTAGGTCACAGAGGGCCTCCTTCAGCTGGATCCAGTAAAAAACTCCATGGCCCTTTAATCACTCCCCTACTCTGAGACTGACTGTTTTATCTCACTCCAGGGAATGATGGAGTTCTCATCATTTATCATGTGCATCAGCTGAGGGAAGCAGAATATGAGCGAAGAGAGAATGAATTAGAAAAAGAGCGAGGCTACATGAGACAGCTTGTACTGAAAAATATACTCACACAGTACTCACTGACTACTGATATCAGACATACAATTATTATTACTATTACTGTTACTATGATGATGATGATGGCGATGATGATAATGATGATGATGATTATTATTATTATTACTATTATTATTATTATTATTGCATTGTATGTGTTGTAGTTATAAAAATTTTTGGATCGTAATATTTCCAGGTATTTCTAGGTATGACTGAGGGAGGCTTGAAAATTACAGCAGAACAAGAATGATTGGCAAATGGGCTACAAAATCAAGTAGTAATCAGCAAAGACAGTTGTTGTCCTGTGAAAGAGGTTGTCTCCACCCTGAATGCTGCAATTATTACTGTTGTTTCCACGAATTACACTAGAGGTGAGAATTCCTTGCCAATGTTATTACCAAGAACAGTTGTTTTAATTATTACCAAAAACAGCCGTTCTGTTCTTAATGTCATGCTATTGTTCAAAACTAAGCATGTAAGAAAGAACTAGAAATAAAGCATGAACTTTTTTTTCAGAATTATGTATGTATTATAAACAATTTCCTCCAGTAGGCAGAAATGGTTGATAATACATACATGTATTAGAATGTACGTCGTTATCTATGTAGATTAACATAAATTACCTTAACAACAACCTTTTCTTGCATGATCAGTTCTGTTTCTTTTTATGTTTTATGAATGTTTTGTTACTTGACATTGCTGCATGTTACTTTTGCAGAGACTCGGACCAGGTAAACCGGACACAAGGTACATCACCTTATTGAAAAATAGTACATGGCTACAGGTGCACTGGTGCTTAAAGCTGCTGTAAGCGATCACTGTAATTCTGTAATGCAACAGACACAAACTTTCTGTGCACAAACTCAATAACTGACAGATGAGGTGATCCACCTTTTTGTAGTGGAGTATATAGAGGCATTCCTTTCTTAAAGCATCTGTTCATAATTATAAGGACATAAAGACAGTTTAGCTGAAGTGTTCTTGAAGCTCTTTTACATAATCCTTAAACACTGACATGGTCATTAACTGAAAAAGGAATGAAGTAACTATAAAATTGTATATGCACGTTGACAGTCAGATGAAAATTTTCAAAGACAGGAAATGATTTCTGTGATGAGCAAATTTTTCTTACTGTTAGTGATGGAGCTTCCACCCAGGAGCTGTCTGCTTCAACCCCACACCAAAGCAGTGCAAGGCATCTTAACATCTATAAAACTCTCAATACATGAACTCACAGAATAAACAAAAGAGACTATAGATATGTCATGTAGACATAGTTCTGAGATGGAATCAAAAACTTCTATCAAATATGTAACTGTTGCTTTAATTACATGAGCTATTATTGAAAAGACCTTTTGAACTTGGTGCAATAATTGAAGTTATTAAATATTACTGAGAATTTTGTGCATATACAATCTGCTCATTACACAGTCCACAGTCATGCTGACAGTGATAAAATGATTCCTCATTCACTCACTCACTGATTCTCTATCTCTCTTGCACTTACATGCACACACACATGAACGCACACACACATACATACATGCACACACAAACACACACGCACACGAGTTGGTCCAATGGTGATTCCAGTATGTTTTCTATTACTTAGGCAGTATATTACTGCATCTTTCTCATATTGCTGTTCCGTCATTAAGTTAAACCTATTAAAACTAACCCTACACACAACTCTTAATTTTGAGTGGTGTTTTTCCCTTTTTAAGTACTGCCCAATTCACATATGATTGTTGGCAAAAAAACTGAGATAACGAGAATAATGTGTAAATACAAAGTGGCTTATACCAAAGACTTGTTTGGATGTTTTGATAAAAGTATGTATTTTAATTGAGCATATAAATAGGTCAAATAAATGTTTGGTGTTTTGGTAGTGTGATGTGCAGGTGAATGGCTTCCATTTTTATTAAGGCAAACATGACAAGTAATAAACAAGTAAAAGTAAAAAAAATGTAAAGAAAGTATTTACAAATCAACTGATAAATAATATCCTTTCACAGACTCTCAATAGTCTTTACATCGCAAGCAGTCATATAAAATAATAAATCTATTGGTCCCAAGGCTGCACTGATAGTCCATTCTCTACCAGCAGACAGTTGGCATTCCCCTGTACTCTGATTACTCCTTTGCAGGACTTTGCTGGATGTTTTTATGCAGGTATCTCCACCTCTATAAGTCTAGAATCGTTTATTGCAGCATTACAGGCAGACAATTTTAAAAGCGCTTTTCAGACATGTCTTCTGTGTACACCTCCAAACAATAAACAATTACTTGTGTTATTATCCGTAAACATATACGTTTGCACTGTCAATTCAGAAATATATAATCTTTTGGTCTTTCACAGGCTCCCTAGTCTCCTCAGACAGTTGCAGTACCACTCAACCTCTTCTCAAGGTGAGTGCATCTGCTGGACTTCTCTTTTCTTGGTCAGCTTGGTTAGTATACTTCTCACCATACACATGGTATAGTCACAGGGTGTTACATTGTTACTCACATGTCCTTATCACAAACAGGCACCCAGATTTCTTACTGAGATGAGTAAGTAGTTTTTGCACATTAAATGTGCTTCAGTTTTACCTTAGTACAACTGAATGAATTGGATCTTTTATATATCTTTGTGACAAAAACAATAATGTACTTCTCTTCCTTTGCTCACACACTGCCTCCACTCTCAAGAAAATTATAGGCTTCAGTAAGCTGTCTGACTCAGCTATTGTAACCCACACAGAGAAGCTATTTTAGACTACCTCTCTACTTTTGTCTTACCAATAAATGGAAGTGAACAGTGGCATAAGAACTGAGGATAGAACTTGATACTACAAAGCATTTATTCTGACAAATGTGGCCTGCTATTTCTGTTCTGAATGCGCTTGATTAAAAATTAATTCTAATTCTTCACTTATTACCTTGCTAACAAGTGACGATCAAACTGTTTAGGGAAATGGATTATATAGACCTTGATGTTTTGTTGTATACACCTTATACAAAGAACATAGGCCACAGAGAGTGGAATCTAACTGATATCCATTACATGGAACTTTCTAACACTGGATTAGGTTACATTATCCTCCTCATGCCTCAGCATGACTCAGCAAGGATGTTGACTGATACCTGTTACCTCAATCCTGCTTCTACCAGATTTGATATCACGTAACCAAAACAAAGCAGTCTACATGAAAGTCCACATGAATCAGCATGATTCATCACGCTCACTGCAATCAGGTAAAGTATGTTTAAAAAGTATTTCATTGTCATATTTTCCACATCACTGGTGTTTTTCTTTTTGCTTATGGCTTGACAGGAAGGATAATGTTCATCATGTTAATATGTTTTAAGCATTTGAATTACTGCAGCTGTTGAAGATTTAAGCATGAGTGACCACTGCTATGCTAAGCATCTTATGTGTGCCAAAGTTCCACAGTCATAACCTCCATTTAAGGTCAGTACATTGTTTGAGCAGGTCATGAATTGCACTCATGTTATTCAGAAGTGCATGGATATATTTCTTAATTAGATTTTTCATTGTAACAGTTCATGGTGTTCACAGACTGTCTCTGTTTAGGTGGAAAGGTTAATAAATATGGATAATATGGGCTGAAGGTTGATTTCCTGAGACAGTGTTTCCTGAGGCATTATCACTAAGCCATATTACCCCCAACTTGCCCTTTAGAAGACTTAATTACTTTTATGTAATATTTTAATTTACTCATCAGTGGGGCACTTGGTTAATTTAAACATTTACTTTCCTCTAGTCATTGTCTGTATTTTACCTTAAATTTGTGCTACCATAGACTAAAGTGGATAAGACAAACTATAAGATATAAAAAACTGTGACCAACACAAGCAAAACATGAGTAATAAAAGAAAACAGTTATTATGAACTTAAATAGGAGTTTAATTAGGGTGAAGATAATGACAGTAGCAGGTATTATTATTATTATTATTATTATTATTATTATTATTATTTATTATTAACAACAACAACAACAACAACAATAATAATAATAATAATAATAATATTACATTATATATTTTATATTTAGTTTTTCAAAGACCCAAAGATGAAACAAATGTGCGAAATGATCGGTAATCTTGTGATTAAGAACAAGGAAGTGATAGGGGTTTGTGATTGGTGAGTGAACTTAGTGTTTTGACTGGGTGTAGGCCATAACTATTAGATAATGTTCAGTAATACTTTGACACATACTTAGGCGCACACTGCATTTGAGCAAGAAGATATAGCTGCTAGAATATTATCAAAGATGCCAAATCCCTGAGTTCACGCCTCTATGAAAGGTTTATTAGATAAGTATACAATGAGTAAGCAATATTTTTAAAATAAAGAGTTCCTTGCTAAGATGTTAAGTGGTTGTACTATTTGTATGTTTATACTATTTGTAGTATTGTAGTAAATTGTAGTATTTGTTTCATTTTTTCAGTCATGTTTCCAATAAAAGGAGGCCTTCTTCCAAATTCAGGTCCTCAAGTCAAATATCATGTACCGTGTTAATAATACCTGCTGGACCTTCATATACTATGGTCTGGATCAGGAACTAAAGAGTCTCACAAAAGACTTGGCCAAACATGTGGATGTCACTGAATGGGTCATGAACCGTTTTTGATATTATATCATTTCCCTTGATTTACTGCTTAATATTTTTGTTTCTAAAATATTTTATAAAGACCTCTACTAGGTCAAGATGTTAGGTAGTTGACAGGGTAAGTAGAGTAAGATGAGATTATGGGTGTCCTGGTTTACGTTTTGTCAAAAAAAAATTATGTATTTGTTACATATGAAATTTATTGTGCCCACTTTCTACAGCACAGTATAACAGAAGTCTCTTTTTATTATGAGTTTATTTAAGCTACTACAAAGAGAGAGAAAAAAACGCACCATTAAGTTAATAATATGATTCAGGGCAGAAGCAAAAGCTGAACAGGCTGCACTGCATGTGCCAGATGTACCTCTCAGTATAACCATTCTCACTCCAAGTAGCATAATGTGGGTCAACTCAGGACACAGTCAGGGGTTTTTTTTTGTGTGTGTTTTTTTTGGGGGGGTTGTTGTTGTTTTATTTATTTATTTATTTTTTGCCTGCACAGCCTCTTCTAACCTTCTCCAAAATCTTAACATTAAGGAGTATGTCTGACTGGAGAAACATTGCAGATCTGCAAACAATTTGTGGCTGTGGCTCTTTGAATATTAGCAGTAGGTTACTTACCAAGACTATGTGGCTCAAATGGCTTGATATTAAAAAACAAAAATGTGTTAGCGTTGAAAGGTTGGAGTGGAATGTTTTGCGGCATGTATCAAATCTGTCTGGTAGTTTATTTGCCCAGCAGTGAGCCTTGATAATTTGCAGCAAGCCCATACTGTTTGCCTGTATCTCATCATTTTGGAACCCTTATGTAATGGGAATCTGTCCCCTGTAGTAAAAAAAAAGAGTCTTGCAATAAATTTTGTTTTGCTCACAGTTTGCACACTGATCCATTGAATTTCACTTATTAAATACAGATTGGACAGAGGTGATTCATATGGAAACTTGCTTTTGTCTTTGAGAAACAACATCTGAGGGACCACAATAGCTTTCAAAAACAATACAGAGTTGCTGTCCTCAGTTTCATTTCCCATGGCCTTTCAAAGCATTCTTGTTAAGAAGAGGTTAATTTAAGAAATGTGTAATATTCTCAATCTTTAGAGGTTAGTCTTTATGTTTGTGTCCTGACTGTCCCCTCTGGGCTACAGATGGTAGTTTGTTATTCTTTGTTTTAATGGTCAAATTAGCTTAAAACTCACCCAGCGTAGGCAAATCCAACAGAGCCCCAGGGCATCCTTTTGTTGGGACACAGCATTTCCTCTTTCCTTCTCACAATAAAGGCATACGAGTATAAGTTTTTTGGGGCTGCTTGAGTCAACTGCCACAGCACAAACTTTTGTCTTGCCATGACAAAAAGTAGCTTGAAGTACCTTGGACTCCATACAGCAAACCTTAGCCTATTCAGTGTCATTCCTATTGATGGATTTGTCCTATGTACAGACGGCACATCACATCTTTCTCCTTGTGACCAGAGAAAACAGGAATGACTAGATGAAGAACTAACCATGTTAGACAAATTAGTTTCTTCCCAAACTCTCATTTCATAAACTGTTTGTATATAGCATTTTAGCAAGAGTGAAACAAAAGTTTCCATCAGCCAATTTACTGACCTTAACTGTGTTGATGTAAAAATGTCAATTTAAGATGTGACAGTATCATTCTAAAGATTTTAATAACACACTGTAGACACTGCAGTCTCATTAATAATCATGCATACCGGTGATCAAGAAAGCCATTAATGCTGTATTTTTAAGCACATCATGCAAGAGGCCTATGCATTTAGAGATGACATGTTGCTAGGCAACTTTATCAAATATATTCCATCAAATGTAACCATTGTGACTTACAGTGTTATGGATGTACTCGTAGAGGGACGTACTGGTAGATGGATGTACTGGTAGATTGATGTACTGGTAGAGGGAAGTATTAGTAGAGGGATGTACTGGTAGAGGGATGTACTGGTAGAGGGAGGTATTGGTAGAGGGAGGTATTGGTAGATTGGTGTACTGGTAGAAGGAAGTATTGGTAGAGGGATGTACTGGTAGAGGGATGTACTGGTAGAGAGATGTATTGGTAGATTAATGTACTGGTAGAGGGAGGTATTGGTAGAGGGATGTACTGGTAGATTGATGTACTGGTAGATGGACACACTGGTAGAGGGATGTACTGGTCAAAAGATGATAGTTAGGGAATACATGCAATATGAAGCGAGCTATGAAATCAGTGAAATAAATGTTCCTTGTGTAATGATAGACATGTGTAAGGTCATATACCCTTGTGTAGTGATAGACATGTGTAAGGTCATATACCCTTGTGTAATGACAGACATGTGTAAGGTCATATGCCAATGGACAAGCAGAACGTCCCGGCCAATAGTTTGGATCAAGGACTATTAATGTGATCACATTAACATTAATATATGAAAATGTGTGAAGGGTTTCATCTTGAAGAGAAAATCAAAGCCAAAGATTGTATTCTCTGGTCTCATTCCTGCACATGGAGGTCCAGATGCAGCTCATTTAAACATCCATTTCACTTGCTGTCAAATTTGTTTCTTACTGAGGCAGGAAGAGCTTAGGAAAATTATCCCCGTGACCCTCTCTTTTGCCAAACATACACATCTGGCGTTAAGAGAGATGAATGAAGTGTAAATCTGTTCATTCAGAAGTGCGTGTATGAGTGTGTGTGTGTGTGTGTGTGTGTGTGTGTGTGTGTGTGTGTGTGTGTGTGTGTGTGTGTGTGTGTGTGTTCAGAGCCCAGCTGCAGCAAACAACAAAAGCAAGCTATATCAGGTGATCAGAAAACAGGAAGAAGTGTTGAACAAAAGAATACTGGACTAAACTGGTGGACTGTACAGGGTTTCAGAGGTCAAATCTTACTACAGGAAGTTGTAAATTCAACACTTTAATAGAGCTGGTCTGTTTTTGATAGGTTATTATCTTCAGTGTGCCATAAATATTCTACAGTGACAATCATTCCAACTATCAGATATGTACCATCATCTTTAAATGAACAATTATGCAAATGTCATCATGCATACATTTGGTAACATGAGTAATATTAAGAGGAACTTTACTTGTGTTTGGGATTTTAATTCAGACGTTTATTTTGGACTGCTGGTATAATGAGTTCAACTGCTGTATAGAGGTATGCAGGTATTCTCTGTGTTTGTTTGAAATTCACTTGCAGAGGAAGTGATTTTAGTAACATGATGTTCCACTGGCACTGCATGGAGGAAAGAGAGTAGAAGAATGGGGAATTATGTCATATAAAATAGAGTTACAATCACTAACATAGGCAGTGTGGGATTTGCATTATACTAACCCCAAAAGTCACCATAGTTTGGTCTTTCTTACCTTCTACTCCAACACAACTCCATGCTTTTTTCACATCTCAGCAATCGAGATTACTGCACGTACGCTGTAGTTGATCTGTGTTTGTTAACTATTTCTAGTAATCCAGTTCAAATTGTAATGTCAAAGCCATTTCGGTTTAAGACAAAGAGACTAAGCTTTTCTAGAACAATAACAATATAACCAGGAGAGTCTTACAGTACAATCTATAAATGACAATATTAGTATAAGGATAGGACACATTATTAGGGAAAGATATGGACATTTCCAGGGGAGCCCAGATGACGTCACTTACCTGGGGCTCATAAAATGGTTCACCTGTGAGCCATTAGAGGGAGAATTACCCTCACAGAGGGTAGAACTAATTTACACATTCCATCACGTAGGGATAGAGTTTATGTTGCAAACAGGCTTATATTTTAAGTTTCACTGGACAGTATAGGCTGAGTGATTCAGTGTGGTTTCAGCCTGGTACGTAACAGACAACAGAGAAGGAGACAGATAATCCCCATAAATTCCAAAGCCCAAATGCGTGTAAGATAGCTATGCCAACGCTGACAGCGCTCTCTCCAGCAGTAGCTATTCAGGAGAGCATCATTAGGCTCCTCATCACCTCCCTGTTGAAGAGCTTAATCACTAGTTCCCACTGTGTTCTATGCAGACTCTTTATTAACACTTCAAAGCGGAGGCTATTCATGGATTTCACTTTTTAAATGCCCAAGAACTGTTCCAGTGATGGTTCTATTTTCAGCATCCTGTTGAGTACTGCCTTTATTCTCCCCCTGTGAACTTGACATATCTTGCTTTGAAAGCAAAAAAAAGAAAAAGTGTTGCCGACTTTTTCTATAACTGGTTCAGAATAAATATAATGTGGATGGAAGTGGCCCAGTAATTCATCTCCTAACACAAAGGAGATGTAGCACACTGATGAGTGGGCAACTCACTGAGCTCGTACACTAATATGACTGTAAGTCATCGCTCCTTTGTTAATTGGGTGTCTTCATGCCTGCCCTTCGCGGATGGAGAGAGAACAGCGCCTGTCTGCCTCAGCCTGGCACCACTGGGCTGCGGGTGACAGTGATGGAGTGCCCTGAACTCTCTCACCCGTCTGCGGCTCCTTCCACTCATCTGTATCCTTGAGACAGGAGCTGCGATGCAGTCATCCCAGCGGTGGGCGGGGCTTGGCTCTCCATGTGAACTTTATGTACGCCAGGTCATGCACTGCATTCCAGTAACCACGTAGGTGTAACATAAAGAGAACGAAGAGATACAAACGATGCATGCTTTTTCTGAAGATAAAGTGTCATGAATATTACATCAAAGGGAATGAAGTTTCACAAGCGCTGTGTTAGGCAGCTTCGTGTTTGCCTGCTGGAATACTCAATCAAATTGGCCAACAGCTAAGGGTACTGTTTGGTATTGTGGTTGATGCATGTAAACAATATCTTCTCACATTTAATAAATTATTATTGTTTTTCTTTTTTTTACTGAAATTGAAGGAATTTACTCATGACTTGCACCGCATATGTACTTTACATTAAGTTTCAGATTATGTTCATTTCTGCAGTTTTTCCAAAATAAAATATTTTCCAAATTATGCATAACATTGGTGGGATTAATACACTGTCAGACCAGATGTAAATATTACGTTAAAGCAAACTTTGACCTGTAGAAGTCCAGAGTCAAATCATAAAAGTACCTTTGGAGCAAACAATCATGATTTCATCAAAAGATACAAAAAGTTGTTGCAAAAACATAATTCCACAAATATTTTGCATTTAAAAATGCTGATTCTCCTCTGCCTTTTTCCAGTTTCTTGCACATGTTTTATAATTTAACTTACAAGCTAAACTTATAAAGTACTCCTAGTAGCCGGGAGCACTTCCCTTAGGAGTAACTTTTTTTTTTCATTTTAGTTTGTTTATTCGTCTGTCAGATCAACATATTAAGCTCATAATCACCGACTCATTTCAAATTCATTCAAACAGCACATGGTGCACATGGTGCCAGCAACACCGAAGTCATGGGTTCTTTTTTCCAGGGACAAGTGTTGTCATTGCGATAAATATGTAAGTCGCTCTGAATAAGAGAGTCTACCAGATGCTCTAGATGTAAATCCAATGTGCTTGATTGCAGAGCCAAAACAACAATTGTGTCACTTCCTGTCCATTCACACTGAATGGTCTGTCCTGTATGTGTGGGGAGAGTTGAGAAATTGGCAGTCATACTAGCCTACTGGTCGTATATATGTCCTGCCTTGACACAACAGAGATAAAGATCCATGAAACACATGTGACTGGTTGCAACTGTACCCTTGTGATTCCCAAGACTTTAATCATGTATTTGTTGGCTACTTAGTCAATTTTATATGTCATTTATGAACAGCTTACTATCTCATTAAAATAGCCATCTTTGCATTAAGGAACATTTTTCACAGTAAATGATAAAACTTCTGGACTGTTGCATTATTTACAAGAAGCCATGATCAAAAGTCTTTGTTTTCAGATAAACATTGTCAAGCAAGAGCTTGTAACTGGTTAGTGCTTAAAATATGCAAAAGCTGGGTTTATGGGGGATAAAGATAGTAGTACAATAGTACATTGTCTCAGAAGTTGGACTGAGAGCTACTGTTTTTGGATACGTGCTAAAGCAAATCTCTATAGAAAGAGATCCATTTTTTAAAGCAAGTGTTCTACATTTTAGTCTTGACTGAAAGTGAGTTCAGCTGAAGCATGAGATATCCAAGAGAACCTGTGATTAATGCATGAGTGCACACACACACACATACACACATACACACATACACACACACACACACACACACACACACACACACACACACACACACACAGTGTAGCAACACATGTATACTCTACTACATTTCCTGCCATCCCAAGACCACCAGCAAAATCTCCAGTTCATGCCCTCAATGACACTGCTTCCTCTGCTCCCCAATATGATCTCATGCCGGAAGCTTAGTATTCTAACACTCGGCCTCCCTGAGAGAGGAGGCCTTTTGTTTCTGAGCACAGAGGGCCCCTCAACAAACAGCCGGGAGGTTTTCTCACCCTGCCAAGCAACAACAGAGAGAGCAAGAGGAATGAATATAGAGGAGGGGGGAATAGCAGAGTGAGACAGAGAGATAAAACAAAAGCATTAGACTAATAAAAGTGTCATTTTGGCATTCATTTGCATCTGGATGGTTGATGCTCATTTTGCCAAGTTATGAAATCTTGCACTGACAGTAAACATCACTAAGTTTATGTCCTCAGTAATGGTGAGTGTCATTAGAAAAAGTAGCAGGGTGGAGACGTCATCATCCGTATGGATCCTGTATAAACTGAATGCTCAGCAGGAGACCTGCTTCCCATAAGTGGAGCAGTCACCGTGTTCAGGCAAACTCCCAGAAATGCTTCCTTCTTTCCAGATGCGACCTAAACAAAGGTTGTTCTGAGGGAGCAGCAGTGACCTCACTTCTTACATGGTGGGTGTCAGAGTGCATTTTTAAATTTCCACTTCATGCTTTTTTCTTTAAATCTCACTGCTACAGAGGGAGCCAGGCTCAATGCCACCTCCTTGGAGCCAAAATGTCTGGCAAGTTGCACCAAGGAACAAGAGGTGATTTTTAACCTCGCAGATCTTGTCAAGTTTAGAAATAGGACCCTCATCCATCAAGTTCTCCCAAGTCTTGAGTAGCTCCAGACAAGACGTGTGTTGTTCACAAGCACCCACTTAAACAATGCGCAAAGTGTTCTTTTGAGCGCAGTGTAAATGCCTCCTTTTCTTTTGCAAAAAGCTTTATTTAAAGAATTCTTGTTATAGGAAATGTGTCCAGCTAAAACAAATGTTGCATTAAGATGCTGTGGTTGGTTTGTATTTGATCAGCTCTACAGAGAACAGATGATAAGATAGGCTGTCAGAAACCTGAAAGAATCATTGCCTCTATCATAGCTTGTAAAAGGGGATTATGGGAGAGGTAGCCAAGTCAGAACTGAGACTGAGACCAGAAAATATGAGGGAATTTAAGACCACAACTCTGAATTTAGACTGCAAATCATATCTGACTTACAGCACTAAGCCACTAAATAATTAATGAACCCTATGTTTATTTCTGCAAGTAATAAATAACAATCAAACACAAAAGCAATGAAACATTTATTTATTGAATCTCATTATCTCAACAATATCGCATAACTTGAATTCTGGTGAATAAAAATTTTAACTTTTTTTTATATTAATGCCAATTCAGATATTCTATGGTCCCAGCTGGTCTTGGAACAAAATTTCCAACAGTTGAGATCACTTCAAATCCAAGTACAGGTTCACCTGAGTCCATGGAAAGACTAAAACAACTAATATGTGCTCTTGAGACTAGACTCAAATGCTGCAGCTCTAAGAGATAGAATACTGCTTTATGTCACTTCAGAATGTAGGATTGAGGTCAGCTAACGCCACAGGAAAATGTTGGCATTGAATAATAATAATAATAAATAAACAAGCAAGCTTCTTTTTTTCTCGCAGCCCTGTTAGAATGGGTCTTTCAGTGTGATCATACTGTGTTGGCATCATTTGGTTTGCACTTCAAAAGCCAAAAGGGAGCAGCACTGGCAGGTCCCTGTGATTCACATTAATGCCATGACATAGTGCATGAGGAATTTGGGCCCATAGAGCTCAATGCGTATCTTGGTTGTGTGCCATAGTGGAATAGCTGGATCAAGATTCCAGTTTTCCCTATTCTTCTTCTGAGCAAGTACAGCACTGCTTCAAAATGTGTTTATCAACAGCAACAAAAATTCTTTAGCAACCTGGTTTGGTTCCATATAGTTCTTAAAGGATTATACACCAAGTGCATAGCTAACAGTTTAGTTCATGTGGAAAAAGGACAGTGCTTACAGAGTTAAAATACACTGAACAAGGACAGACAATAAACAATAAAGACCAGTTCTTCACTGGTGCTCTCTGCTCTGCTTTGTAAACCGGATGAAGCTGCAAAGAAAAGCTGCTTTGTGCAAACTGAATCTTAGACAAAGTATATACAAATATAGTTTGTCCAAAATATGGATGACTCCCAAAGTTTTGTTTTTTTTTTCATCAGTGCATTTTGTGAAACATAGTGATGTTATCTATTACCATAACAAATGTCAAGAAGATATCATTCATAAATGCTTATGGCATTATATCTTATAGCATCTTATTACATTATTTAAATGTGATCTGTGCCAACCAAAGAAATTGTTAATCTTCAAATCTATTCCAGATCCAGCCATGGTATAGAGAGAGACAGCATTGACTCCACACTGAAAGGGCAGGAGCACAGTGTACTGCCAGCAGTCTGACACATAGGCTAAATAAAAGCTTGCCACCTGCCAGACTGTCCTAGGCAGTGACTGCAGATTATTTAATGAGGATTTATAAAACAAGAACAAGAAACACAAGAACAAAAATGAAACAAGAACAAGCAGATTAACAGGAAGAGGAAAAACAACAAGAAAAAAAAGATATCCTGACAGTGGGGACTTCCTTACAGTTTCAAAACATCCACATATCCAAAAAAAGCCTTATTCAGTATGCAGGGTCTGTCTGCTGTGAATGAAAGATATTGCTCTCTGTGCAGTGGATTCTGAATACTAATGATACCATTGAAGCTGACCAGGTTAAATGAACATCTTGCCTTGTTATGGAGTTAATAAGCACTCTTAGCTGTTCACTGGAATGTATTCAGTGTCTGACAGGCAGCTGTGTAATGGAGAATCCCAATGCTCCATTTGCTCCTCCTCTCTCAGCGTTTATGTGGTTTGAGCGGAGTGTCTCACCGCTCCTCGCTTCCCCCTCTGCTCTCCCGCACATCCAGTGCCAGTGTGTCCTCAGTTCACCTGAACGACGTACTGCAGTACTCCATCCTACAGAAACACCAGCCCTCTTTCTGGCTCATCCTTCAAGGTGCTTTCACGCACAGTCACTCTCTTCTACTACAGTCAGACTGTCACGCTCTCCTAATACAGTCAGCGTGTCACGCTGTGCTACTACCGCCGCACTGCCACATTTCCCTACACCCATGTACTCCACAGCTGGCAGCAGTAGTGGTGATAGTGGGGCTGCTATAATAAACAGGCTTCATGTGCAGATGCTTTTTTTAATATTGTGGTTAAGGTAATGCATTTAGTGTGGTTAACGCAAAAGTAAGCACAATGTTCAATCAAAAGTGAAATGGTTTTTTTTGTGCAGTGCAGTGCCAAAAGTATACAGGACAAATCAGTCAGGTCTTAATCTCACTTTTTATCTGAAGCAACATTTTTTTATTAGACATTATAATCTGATATTTTGGTTTAATAAAAATAACTCATTTCAGTTTCAGTCTCCTTCTGTTGTCTTTCAGGAATTGTGTGTGTGTGTTAACAGAGCTAACAGAGTTAACAGAGCATCTGGGTGGTGCTGAAGGAGCTGCATACCCCATCACCAAGACGAACTCTCTGACCCATTCTCAGCCACGCCTTCCTTCCAGACCAGACACTTACACGCACGCACAATGCACCAAAAGGAGAGAGAGAGAGAGAGAGCAACACAGACAAAGGTCCCCTGCTGGCCAGATGTGGAGCTACATCTGTGTTTCTAGCTTTTCTTTATCTCTTCTCTTTTTGCATGCCATATGCTCTGTAAATTTATATACGCATGTCTTTAAAAAGTATGTCATGAAGAATGATGTTACACATGTGTACAAGCATTTGTAAACAAACACACACAAACACACACAAACACACACACACACACACACACACACACACACACACACACGTAATGTTAGCAGATCAAAGGGAAGCCCCTCCCCCCCTCCCCCCCACTTGCTTCCTATGAAGACGGAACACTCTGTTCTGGAATTGTACCCTGGTACTGGAACAGACAGACATGTCCCCGATGTGTGACACACGGATCATTAAGATCTAGCAGCAAATGTACAGGCTTATCAGCAGTCATGTGCATAAGCAATCTTGAATTTTCCAGATCAAAATAAACATTTGTCATAGATGCTACACAGTCAGCATATATATAGAAGCTTTAAAAAACAAATTATTTGTTTCCCCCAAGATGGATGGAAAAGCCTATATTACTGTGTGCATGTGTGTTTTGTGTGTGTATTTGTTTTGTGTGTGTGTGTGTGTGTGTGTCTGTATTTGTCTACTTATGTTGCCATACAACATCACAGTCCTCCATCAGTGACAACTGAAAGTTTGGCTTAATCTATGGTCATCACGTGCTGTTTTAGAGCCTGTGCAGTGGTCCACTAGGTGGTTTGAGAAAGTGTTGTGCAACCTCATTAATTTGGGTGTTTTTGGGAACATAAACTCACCAAGTTAGCCACCGATTGGCTCTCAGGAGGCACTGCCTCTTCAGAACTCATTTAAAAATAAGAGGACAAACACTAGCACATATGCCAAGGTCTCCATGGCAACTGGCAGTGCTCAGCTGGAATTCCGGATGGATGGCCCAAGCATTTCCCACATTTCAGCTAAGGAGGAATGCCTGTTTCAAAGATATATTGCTAACAGTTTCTATCTGGGGGAGAGGGGACTCATCAAAAAGATGTGATAAAACCAATACTGCACACAGGAATCTGCACCTGCGTGATCGGTCTCTGCACATGTCGTAAATGCAGTCAAGGTCAGCAGTGCATGAGAAGGACTTTTACACCCACATCTGAGACCTGTCTACATAGCGAATGACTCCTTTATCTGCTCCTCTCCTCCCTCTCTTCCTTTTGTGTGTTCCAGCACACTTAGTCCCTGGATCTCCACTCTCCCTGTCTCAGAAGCCTAATGCTCCCCAGCAAGCTTCTGTGACATTTAGCCCATGTCTGCAGCCATCCGTCCAGCCTCCCCTTCCAACCCCTAAAAAGGGCACGTTTCCCCTCTCTCTCTGGCCCCAGCAGGAGCAGCGCACAGGGGCCGTGGTCCGCAGCGGCAGCCAGCCATGTAGGGAGTCGTGCGATAAGGCCGCCCACCCAGGGGCAGATGCTGCAGATGTGAGTCATCGTGGGCTACAGACATTATGCAGGTCCACCGATTCATCAACCCAGACACTCACACATGCACACTCACACTTCCACACTCTGTCCAAACACATCCTGGGAGGCTACATAAGGGCTAAAATTTCCCTGAAAGGCAGACAGCAGTGAATCAGGAACAGCTGGGCTACACTGGTGGTTCACTGGTGGTTCAGAACCGTTGTACTAATAGAATAATGGGGCCATCTGCAGTTATTTTGTGAGGAGAGATTTAATTGGAACAGAGAGTTGAATATAAATTTATTAGCTTATGGTTTAAGGTTAAACTTATTTCAGTGTAAGTACTAGGTCAAGATGATGGTTGATTATCTGAAAATTGGATATCACATTGCAAACTGGATTTTCTTCCTGTTGTCTGCCAGTTCACATTGGATAGGCGTGTCATGGGCGTTTGGGACAAAGTGAGATTGTTACAGTAAACTTGAAACATCATCATCCATGAAGAAAATACTCACATTCAACACCCGCGTCCCATGAGCACATGAGAGAGACACATTAGAGCTTTAAAGCTGTTTGACATGCCATGTACATTCATATGAATGAGCGCATGCTTTTACAGCTTTAGGAGACAGTGCTACCAAGGATACAGCTCTTTCCCCTCACCTGTAGACATGGTGTTTCACATCTGGTCTGATGATGATGATGGTGGTGATTGGCAAGCCATTTGCCAAGCGGACAAAAGCACCTTTTTACTAAGCCAAACTGAACCATCACAACTGTTTTCCTTATCACTGGGAACTTTGCATGCACACACCTTACCAATTACTTGGATTGCTTTAAAAGTAATAAAACAAATAGAAAAGGATGCAGACACACAGATATCATAAGGGGAAATACAGTATGTGTACTTCTTGCTTTATTTACAGTATCTCACAAAAGTGAGGACACCCCTCACATTTTTGTAAATATTTTATTATAACTTTTCACGGGGCAACAGTGAAGATATGACACTTTGATACAATGTAAATTAGTCATTGTACAGCTTGTATAAGAGAGTAAATTTAAATAACCCTCAAAATAACTCAACACACAGCCACTAATGTCTAAACCGCAGGCAATGAAAGTGAAAATGGCCAAATTGTGTCCAAAGTGTCAATATTTTGTGTGGCCACCATTATTATTCAGCACTGCCTTAACTGTCTTGGCCATGGAGTTCAATAAAGCTTCACAGATTGCCAATGGAATCCTTTTCCACTCCTACATGATGGCACCACGGAGCTGGTGGATGTTAGAGACCTAGCGCTCCTCCACCTTCCAGGATGCCCCACAGAAGTTCAATAGGGTTTAGGTCTGGAGACATGTTTGGCCAGACCAACACCTTTACCCTCAGTTTCTTTGGCCAGACCAACACCTTGCTCAGTTTCTTTAGCAAGGCAGTGGTCGTCTTGGTGTGTTTGGGGTTGTTATGTTGTAATACTGCCCTGCGACCCAGTTTCTGAAGGGAGGGGATCATGCTCTGCTTCATTATGTCACAGTACATGTTGGCATTCATGGTTTCCTCAATGAACTGTAGCTCCCCATAGCCAGAAGCACTCATGCAGCTCCACGCAGCCCAAAATGATGACGTACTCCTCACATGGTTGCCACCATGCTCGCTCGACACCAAATAAGATTATCTTGGCCTCATCAGACCACAAGACATGGTTCCAGTAATCCATGGCTTGTCTTCTGCAAACTGTGTACGGGCTTTCTTGTGCATCATCTTTAGAAGAAGCTTCCTTCTGGGATGACAGTCATACAGACCAATTTGATACAAGGTGCAGCATATGGTCTGAGCATGGACAGCCTGGCCTCCCACCCCTTTAACCTCTGCAGCAATGCTGGCAGCACTCATACGTCTATTTTTAAAAGCCAACCTCTGGATCTGACGTTGAGCATGTGCACTCAAATATTTTGATTGACCATGTTGAGGTCTGAGTGGAACCTGTCCTGTTAAGCCACTGTATCGTCTTGGCCACCATGCTGCAGTTTAGTTTCAAGATGTTGACGATCTCTTTACATAGTGAAACAAATTTTTTTTTAGATCCTCATAGAGTTCTTTGCCATAAGGTGCCATGTTGAACTTCCAGTAAGCAGTATGAGCGTGTGAGAGCAATAACAAAAAATTTAACGCACCTGCTACGCATTCACACCTGAGACCTCGTAACACTAGCTAGTCACATAACATCAGGAAGTGAAAATGGTTAATTGGGCACAATTTGGACATTTTCACTTAGGGGTTTTACTCACATTCGTTGCCAGCAGTTTATACATTAATGGCTGTGTGTTATTTTGAGAGCACAGGAAAGTTACAAGCTGTAAACTGATGACTTTACATTGTATCAAAGTGTCTTCAGTGTTGTCCCATGAAAAGATCTAATAAAATATTTACAAAAATGTGAGGGGTGTACTCACTTTTTGAGATACTGTAGCTGTGGTGCCACAACCTTTGACAACTTAGTAAATAATGAGAAGGAGAAAGTTAATCAGAAATTACCACTATACTGAAAAAGTTTCGCTTGTTTTAGAAAGAGCTGTTCTCTGCTATCTGAGGAAAACGATTCCTCTTAGCACCATGTTGCACATACTGTTTGAGTACCATGCAGAGCAATCCTTTATGACTTAAGGTCATAATCCTTTATGACTTAATGTTTTTCCCTGTTGTCATTTCCTTCGAGTCCTGGAATGGAATGGAAACTAGAGCAAGTAATGTGATACCGATCTGACAGGACTTTGGCAGAAGCATACTCTTCCTGCATTTCTTTTAAAAAAAGTTCCTCAAACACTTCGAATTTGGCTTCGTTCAAATATTTAACATGTTAAACAGTTTAACACGCATGAACAGCTGTCGGAGTAGAACATCTAAGAGATGTTTTCATGCTGTTTGTGTCCCAGAACTACTACATTATTTATGTCACTGTAAAAGTCTTCAGAGGAATTGTGCAAATAAACATAATAAAAGCAAAATAATAAAACATAAAATAAAAGATAAAAGTAGTAAAAAGATGAACCCTAGTAAAAAAGATTAATTAATGACCTGCATTTTGTTTAAAACAGTAGTGCTATATATACTGCTTGTTTTTAAATTGTTTTATTGGTGAATTTAAGTTAATTCACAGACCTGCAAATGTAAACAAAGTTAGTGGAATATATCACCATCTCATTTAAAACCATTGTTAAAGATACAAAACTATTCTTGTAGTGGTAAATGTCTGAAATCCATATAACATCACCTTCATCAGACATCCAGTACCATTCTGTGTGTGTGTGTGTGTGTGTGTGTGTGTGTGTGTGTGTGTGTGTGTGTGTGTGTGTGTGTATGTAGTGATGTCTGGAGACTCATTGTTCTCTCTAGTGAGATAATTAAGCTGTAAGAGTGAGAGTGGAGTTGCTCCATCCCCTGTTGTGCACTGCTTACCCCATCAGGTGCTTTCACTCCAGTACACTAAGTGAAACAGAAGCACATTTAAAAACAGACAAAGACAATTACCTGCGTTATACATCGGAGCATGTAGAATATTACTGAAATTAAATGCATCTCCAACAGTGGTTCACATTTTCACTAATCATTGTAATGCAGAGTGAAGCTGAACTGGAGATGGAGATGAAGAGGATGTTTTTGGGAGGAGGGGGCCGATTCACCAGGGACCATCTGCTCAGACCTCTCACTGAACAGTCCCAAGGGAGACTCCACCCTGCTGCAGCAGGAGGAGTGAAGGGGTCACTAGACATGGGTGTGTCCCCTCATCCACTACAATAAACCCATTTGACAGGTTAAAAATACCAATTAAACATGCACATATAACAGAACGATTGTTTTTTTTTCCAATTTACATGTATACTGTATTTGTATTTATGTTTATTGTATTTTGTACATTATGAGAGCCAGACTGTACATTATGAGAGACAGTGAGAATAGTTTGTGTGTTAACACATCGCATCCATCTTGCCTTCCCACATCCCTACACATCCATTGAAGCACACTGGTGATTGTTTAGGTCTCCCCTCTCCTTTCTTTGCCAGCAGCTGGTAACAGGTGTCTCTGCTATTGTCCTCTTTGTTTAGAAAAGAGACAATGGCCCCTCCCCACTTTGAATAGCCAGACAATGAAATGAAGTAGTCATGAATATCTGAAAAGTGAGTTTGAATATGGGTGTGTTTAGGGGGGGTGCTGAAGGGTAATGGGGAGGAGACTATGCTTTTAACTCATACATCAAGCTATAACTTATCTGTTTATGCAGCTCTGTTTAAGGAGTGGAGGGATTAAGTAAAAGAATATGCTGTGTGGTGCATCATTTCCTCTGGAGGTAGGTATAATGTTGGAAACAGAATTACCTATGTGAATGTTTTTTGAACGTTTTCCCCTTTTATATGATTTTTTTTTTTTTTACAAATGTTGATCCTTTCATAACTGAAAAATCCTTATTATTTTACAAGTAAAGGTTTTATTTTAGGACCTAAAAACCCAAACTGAACTGGTGGTACACTGGTTTGCACTACTGTCTCACAGCTGCAGTAACCTGTGTTCCATTTCAGGCTGCTCTCTGCGTGGAGTTTGCTTGTTCTCCCTGTGCCTGGGAGGGTCTCTTCTAGGTATCTGGTGTGTGTATGTGCCCTGTGATAGACTGGTGTTTTCTTCAGGGTTGGTTCCTGTGTGTGCACTGTGCTGCTGGTATAGGATCTGTGACACTGAATTGGATTAAATGATTTAGTAGATGAATGATACAAAACTTTAAATCAAATTAGAATTTGATGAGCAATAGCTACTAGGTACATGTGATCAGAATGTGTGATGGACTAGGTACTGTAGAAGGACTACATTATAGGTTAGTTCATAGTTGTTCATAGATAACACATTGAGGTTAATTATATTAGTGTTTGACAGATTTGTACCATTCAGTATTGTTAATCTAAAATATCTCTATTTTAGGGAAGAATTCTAACTACATTTAGGGAAAGAAACAAAACTGTCATTTCTACATGTCTCTCAGAAACAGTTCCACGGGCCGTACTGTCCTCAGTTATACATGGTATAACGGTTGAACTGCTGCTGTTCACTCACATGATGACCTTTTCCATGTCATTGACAGTGAAGGGGTGACACCATTCATTAAAAATCTCATCTACATTGTTGACGTGCTTATTTCTGGATGTCAAATGACTGCTTACATTGGAACTGTGTTTGAAATGGTTTTATTGTATTGACAATAAAGCCCTTCTCCCTCTTTCAAGGCATGACACTTGAATACCATTTCTTCAATACTGTCTGATTCGTTACTGTTCCTGATGTGTTCATGTAGTACTGTCTCAGCATGTGTAGAGACAGCATGTGAACACCCAGCTCTTCATTTCTCAACCAGATATAGCCACTCTTCTAGATGTTTCTTGCCAACTACTCTATGCCTTGTAACTCATTTTTCTCAGTCTCTTGCTTTTCTTTTCTCTTCTAGTCTTTTGCCAAAATGGGATTGTAGATTATCATAAAATCTAGATTATGTAGTGATTTTCTTATCAGAAATCAGCATATCATAAATGTTATTCTGATATGATGAAGAATTTGACATTCTGCTGCTAATGCTGTTTTAGCCTAAGCCTTTTGAAGAAATTACCTCCTGTACAGATAAACTCTAAAACTTACAGGCAAAATATAATATCCAGTGCTTCTTTGCCACTCTGGCCCATAAGTTGAAGCATCACATCCTAGTAGATATGGGGACAACTGAGTTAAAAAATCTTTATTATAACCAATCCCGAAGCAGGTAGCAGGTACCAGGTACAATATATGTGT
>JAOXYF010000007.1:5320025-5332597 GCA_028565775.1 Sternarchorhynchus goeldii | reverse complement strand
AGCAAACACACTATAGTAAGTAAACGCACACACACACACACACACACACACACACACACATATACTCTTATATTATGCCTCTGTCTGGCCACACTGGTTGTGTGCAGGGTGGATGGAGGAGATACATGGAAAGTATCAGGAGAGAATGTCTCAACTGAACCTTGCTGAACCTTGAAGATGATGAGGTCATTGTTCCAATTACTTTCACATGGCTCACTTTCATAGCATTTGCCACACCTCAAAGCACTGTGCTTACTCACTCACAAAGCACTCACTTGCAAAAACTCAGACACACAGACTGTTGGCTAGGCTTTATGAACTTGATAACCCATATACTGTACACTGTGAACCTTACAGTAATAGCAAGTGTTTATTAAAAACATTCAAAAGTGTTGACACATGCTAACCTGGTTATATCGTATGCGCTCTCTTTACCAGAAAATAACTTTGAGCAGGGCTACACATCAGAGCTGTATATACAAACCTTACTGATCTCACAACCGTTATTTACCCATTCAGTTGTGTGAGCTCTATGCAATCAAGAATGTTCAAAACACAATTACTTTCTGTCACAATTAAAAATATTTTAACACCACAATATTTTGTGACATATTTCAACACAGGAATAAATAATGGAATTGTGAATAAAAATCTGGACTACACAACTCACAAATGTCTAGCCAGTAATATTTGATGTACTTTTAGTTATTATGAGTGAAAACACACATACTGTTGATACCAACTACATTGTAAACTGTGAAACACTGCCATCTCCTGTATCTTCACTGTAACAATTTTCTAATTACATTTAGAGACATACAATACATGCAGATTATAATTTCAGTAACACCAAGTAGAATTAATATCTTTTAGCTATAAAGAACCATAATTTGCTACTAATGCGAAACAGAATAAGTGTGTGTGTGTGTGTGTGTGTGTGTGTGTGTGTACGCGTCTACGCATCTTATCTAAGGGATAAGATAGAGAAAATCAACTGTGCTTACAAAAACCTCACAGAACTTCTGAACAGAATATCCGGTTATCTTATCACAGGCCAATAGGCCAATTAATATCAAGAAGTCTGCTTACAGTCTCCTATAGTAACCAAACAATTGAGCACCCATAACCTTACACCAGTAGGGTCTTTTCTGGTCTTGGACACAGTTCTTTATCTATGTCCTCAATCAGTGTATGGATCAGGGTCTCTGATTCTGACAGAGAAAGGACAAACTCAGGTTATTCATGTATGCAGGTAGGACTGTACCTACTTCTATTCTCTCCCACTTTGATTTTTTTCTTACCTATTGGTCCACTATGGGGTTTCTCCAACATCTGCTTGCTTTGCCACCAACACACTAAAGAACAAAAATAGAAGTGAACAAATACAGTGACATTTTGTCAAAGCCAAACCCTGGTGGCTCCTTCTCATGGGCTTTTTAATTTTAGGTGCCATACTAAAACCATAGTCTTGCTGCTCTATATGTCTTTTTCTGTTACTCATTTGATTTCAATTTTATGATCACAAATCATATTTTTCTTATTTTCTTATGCAGCAAACAAGAAAATATTCTCTGTGGTGGATACACAGCACTCCAGAGACCGGTTGGATAACTTGAGACATTGTTTATGCGTCACGGCCTAATGTCATCATATTCTGAAATAAGATCACTCAACATGCTTAAAATCCATGCGTGTTCCATAAACACTTAGGACATCCAATATATTATGACATCATCCATAATCATATGACATCGTCCAACATCATATGACATCACATTAGTAGTTTAGTTAATTTACCTTTAGTTAAAATCCCAAACAAAGCAGCTACCACAAAAGCTGTTGCACAGACAGCAACTGGCATTATGTACGTCTTATGATCCCAGCTGCAGCTCCACAGATCAGATCGTTGGTCAACTGCAGAAAGATGTACTGCACTGTATCATCACACTGCTATACTAGTTGGAAAGTTTGCTAGTGAGCAATGGTATGAACAACTAATGTATCTCTCTTTAAGCTCAAACCACTGTGACACATACTTGGTTCTTCTTCCTCACAACACTGTAAGTTACATCGAAGCTCCTGGATGGTCCAGTGAACATCTATTCTCTGCACCTTTAAAAAAGAGCATACTGCATAGCTATTCATGATTCATACTGCAGGACTACAAAGGTTTTAATTATGTATATTATCAGGTAATATGCAGAGCTATGATTACACTACTTCTATCTTACGTTGCTTTATATATTTTCATTGCCATACCTGAATACAAGTACTAGTGCCACACGAAATTGCAGACAAGTTGATAACTGCAGGTATCATTTCATCCTTGAAAAGGAAAGTGTTGGCATGACAACCAATGTCAACATGTAAAAACAAAGGATTTTTAGTCATCATTCCAGCTTTGAACTGAGGTATTGGTATATTATTTGTTCTAAAACACTTCTGGTTTCTCTTGTCATCGCCTGTAGGTATTCATGAATGATGTCTTTCTAATACAATATGACACTGTATTTTTAAGGAGCTCTCATGGACTCGATCCAAATACAAGACTTTACTAGAGGCCTTCGTCATATCAGTCTTTCCTCTGAATAATGCTGCTTGCAAAGGCATGTAACTGTGTGCATCATACCACAGAGATGACTGAAAAGGGAATTCCTGCAGTTGGTTCACACCCAGAAGAGCTGTTCATCTCACACAGACCAACAGAAAACCTGGCTGGAAACTGTGACATTATCTCGACCCAGTGCTGACCAACTTTGGAAGTGATCTTCAGATCCCACACTAGACAACACATATCCATGCGGACAAACCTAAGGTGAGCTATACAAACTGGCCGTATTCAAAATGCCAGTGTTCAACTTGCTTAACATGATTTACTGTAGCAATGAAGGAAATACCTGGGAATTGCTCAGTGCTAAATGGGCACCTCATCCAAGATCCACCCTCTGTGGTGAACTAAGCAGACATGCATCACCCAATAAGATAATATAACAGGACCCCAGTGTAAGTCCATCAAAGTTTGCCTTTTCCAACATTATATTTGATTTGCATTAAATATAAGGAAAATGCAAACCAAAACTGATTTGAAAAACTACCTTCATGCAAAGTTGTGGGTGTGGATCCACTGTAGAAAATATCACCTGAGACCAAAAGAGAACCTAAATATTTGTAGCCCATAATAACCAACTTAGAAACTGTATCACTGAAAAATGGCTCATTCATGCTAGAAACGTCAAGCAAGCCTACATTGTCTCTCTGAGGAGGCAGAGACATATTTGCAAAGTCAAGGCAGATCTCTGGTCCAACAGCATGACACAGGGAGATGACTGCCTGAACAGGGCACATAGGTTTCCATGACAACGCTTGTTTGTAATGATCATAGGTCACACCAGACCATAACTCGTCCATATCTGAAAGAAGCAAGAAGGTCTTCAGATTTCAAATCTCTGTCTATAACTAAGTGTAATATAGCATAGACATTTTGTATTGATTAAATCTAAAAGAATTATTCAATAATAATGCAATTAAATGTCATATTGTAAACAATACATTGTGAAAAAACTATTTTTCTAAATACTAACTTTCTAAGTTTTACTTACAGTTTTTAAATGGACAAACTTGAATTCTGCGTGCATCTGTCCTTTCAGGCCAGCCCTGTAACAAATCAATGTGATGCTAAACAATTTTCACACTCAGTTGCAGGCTAGGATGTGCTTAATGTCTTATACAAGGAAGGTTTTGCTACCTCGATGCACAAACATGGAAGAAGTTTGGAGTACTGAAATGACTCATTTCTGTGCAAATCTTTTTTCTTGATCTGCAGGAAACAGACACACACACCCACACATACACTAACATGTTTTCAATTGATGGGACACACCTCACCACCAGAGAATCTCACAAATATGTCAAAAGGTGATAATCCTGACCCTTCTTTGATCGGCAACTGTTTCTTGGTAATATAAGAAAATTAATTGTTTTTTTGCTGCTTGACAGAGGCAAATTCAGTTGGGAAATGTTAAGAATATATTCTATCACTAAGTTATAGTTGTATTAAGAATAAGCTTTAAGGGGGATTTATCCTTACTAGTCTGAAAGTCCCTGTTCCAACACAAGTTTGGCCTTTCAAGCAGAGCCTAAGGTTGTAGCCTGTGTCCTCTGGGGGCTCTACCACCATGACAGTAATTTCTCTCCTGTCAGGGTGCACTGTGTATGTCAGCTTTCCAGCTGGAATGAGAAGATATACTATTACTTATTCAAAATAGATTATTTATAAAAGCATGCCATACTGTATGTCCTAATACAGTTGGCAAAACATGAATAATCCTCATTAATGTGCTGCTGTAATCAGATACCATCATGAAGGTAAAAACAAACAAACAAACTTACTGATGCATTCAGTCACTTTTCCTCTGAGATCATCATGAGTGCATTCTGACATAAACCAGGAATACAGCAGATGTTAATGGAATGTTTCAGAGGAATGTATTATGGAATGTATATGGAATGTTAATGTATTATTTCGATACTGAAAACCATGTAAAAGCACAATTGCAACCCCAAAACAACAATATACCTGGCACAGTGTATTTTTGTGTCCAAAGAACATTACAGTAAACGGGGACAGTTCTTAAAGTTACAAACACATCCTGCCCAGGCCTGACTGAAAAACAGTCATACTGAATCTCAACCTGAAGAGACAAACCATGTAATGTTAAAACTTGTATGTATTTAATTATCTTTTTTTTTTTAGATTTAACAGAATATTCTAACAACCTAATAGTCTGATATTGATCACATGCTAATTCTCATTCATTTCAGAGTCTAGTAATCAGATGGCCCTGATTCATTTGGTCAAATTGCCTTTGAGCTGTCTTCACTTAATTTCATTTGAAATTTGACTGGAGAAAAGGTAGCAGCCACATGTAGCCTCAGTCTCAGGTCTTCCAGGCAGCAGATCTGTGCTCTGATCAGCAAACCAAAAAAACCAGTTTCTTTGCATGTCACCCAGAACACATTTCCATCACATTTACAAATAAATATATTTTAAAAATTAGGCACTTTTCACATGTTATTTCAGATGATTCAGATTATTTTCAGTTGTAGTGAATCTGCAAAGCTTTAGCTAAATGACAAAATATGTATTTAGTTTTTGCAACAATTTCATTTGAGTGAAATAAGATAACAGGTTCACAATATGAACATGACATAATGCACCATTTGAATGGATGGAAATTGCACCTTTTCTCCAGTGTCATGTCTTCTAGGTTTGTGGGGAAATGTTACAATCTTGCAGTGTCCCAACATCTCAGCAGAGTGCACACACATGTAAACACCTCGAATATGATCTGAAAGGTATAAAAATGCTCTTCCATAAAACAACATACACATGTCCAAATGTCAAAGCTCTTTACTGTTATATATTATAAATTAAGGCATGAGTGATTTAATGTAGACTAAGATACTGCCTAAAAAACAATGAAGGCATGTTTCATTTATTATGAAACTTAAATGCTTTGCATACTATAAGAACTTCACAGTATGACACAGTTATTCATACTTATTAATTATAATAAGAAACAAATTTAGTTGAGGAGGGACACTGTACTAGAACAATTTCTCCTTTGAAAAAGTATAGCTATTGGTTAGAAGCTTTTGGGCCAGTATTATCTAAGAAAAGAAAATAATAACTTACAGGTCATCATGGGTGATTAGAATTATCAGTGGTTTATTATATTTTTATGTAAAAGGTACAGTATGGTTTGTCTAGATACACTTCTTATATACATATATATATATAATGACATCATTGTAAGCTGTCAAGAAAAGGACACATCATTTATAATTATTACAGTTAACATTTGAATTATTATTGTAGTACATTTTTCATAGTTGTTTGGGGCAGCAGATGCTATGCATTGCAGCAGCAAAAAGCGTCATTCAAGTCTAAAAATAGCAAACCAGTTCTTGCCATTGCGTGGTACAAAACATCCTTATAATTCCCCTCATAGTTGCCCAAAGCATAAACTGTATGGCATTAATACTTGATTTTAGAAAGTCAGGCAATGTTGAACTTGATGCTATTATGAATTACACATCTGTAAACTATTATATTTCAAGCTCATCGACTTCAGAGGATTATAAAGGTGCATGTAATATTCCAGGAGTTAGCACACACACGTGCATGTCTACACACACAAGCCTGGGAATCCTGCTGTACAACCTTATTTTCAATGAACTTTTTTGTAAACCTATTTGCCTTTATATTTCAGCCTTTGTTCATGTTTTATTATTACTTGTTGAATACTTAAAAAAATTAGTACGTTGTACGATTTCTATAAAACTTTATAATTCCTTTTGATTCATGTGAAAACCCTATATAATTAAAGTTAAATGCACACAAAGGCATATGACATGTCTGTTTCATTTTCAGTATCCCATAATATGTTTTTGAAAAATATTGGTTTAAACATAGCTTACCATACAGTTCCAACATTATGAGAATGTTGAGGTTGAGTGAACATTTAGCCCCTTCACATCTCACAACAGTGGACAAGGTGACATTATGGATGATAGAGGCATTGTCCAGGGTATGCTGTTTCTTACACTGTGAGAATAATACTTAGGGTGGACACAGAATATAGTAATTGCTTATTAATATATAATTTTCCTATATTTCTATTATGTATATGTACATAATAATAATAATAATAATAATAATAATAATAATAATAATAATAATAATAATAATAATAATAATAATAATAATAATGAGAGGTGGGGAAAATGATGAAGAGATGTAGGGATTTAGATAGAAGGCCATAAAAAAGTTACAATAGTGTAGCCTAGAAGAGCTATGTTATCAAGTTGAGAAAAAGCAGAATGGACAAGGATTTCATATGAGGTACAAATGAGGATTGAACAGAAAACAAGACTGTGTACAGTTTCACAAGAATTGGTCTGTGTGCCAAACAAAGACAACCAACACTCACACTGCCTGGATTTACATTGTAGTCCCTGTATGAAAGGATGAACAGGGGAGCTAGTGTCAAATGTTACAAAACCCAACACTAGTTAAGTCAACATACATTAAATACAAATGTATTCTTTAGAGTTGGCAATGAATTAGTTACCAGGAAATTTAATTAATTATAGGATAAGAGCAGGGGTTTCCCCAGACTTGAAAAGGATACCCTGGGTCTAGTTCCTGGTTGTGCAAAGGAAGAATAGTATATTGTAACATTAACTGTGATTCTTTTTTAAACATTTACAGTTATTAAGGAAGCAAACTAATCCCATTTGGAAAATCTAATTACCTCGACTAATATAAGCTTAATTATTTTCATTACAAAACATACTACACTGTTCTTATTTTAAGATGTTTCAGTATGATAAACACTGAGAAGTTCTTAGCTATGACATGGCTGTGAAATGCAGCTATCCTAGTTTCATGAAAAGCAGCCAGTCACTTTAATGGTATTTCATTATGTGTTTAATCAAATAGTGTTTAGTTCCACTGATGGCAATGGCTAGCTACTGGACCTATCAGACCTATTAAGATATCATTCCATCAAATGCAAAGTGGAAACACTAATCTAAGATTTGATAACTCTCCTACATCTGTTACAAGCTAATTTGCTAGTTACTGAAAATGCACATCTTTAAACAGCACAAATGTATTAACACTTAATGTAGTAGAAACTACTGGATTAAAGCAGATAAACTAGCAATTCAGTTACATATGACTCACACTACATTTGATTAAAATAATGCTACAGTGAAAAAACATTTTATTGCTGAATTAAATTCAATATGTGGTAACAGCCCTGACAATACACTGGTGTTTTCTGTTTTCTAAAAGTTAATGCATACTGACAATACAAGACTTGATTTAACATACCTCAGAACAATGAACTCCACATTCAGGTATCTGTTTAACTGTACTATTTAGGGCCACAGTCCAGAAGATATTGAGCAACAACAACAGAACTAACCTCATCTTCAGTCCAGTATGCATGTATATCATAGATTAGAAATACTGGTGCCTGGTGCTCAGTTGAGCAAAGAACAGATGAGGAAGAGAGTATGCCCTGGGGGAAAGTGTCACAATAATCACATTACAATCTTTGCATACATACATCTTCAAATGTTATAATTCTATATAAACTCAACCTCAAGATAACAGTGCCCTCTAGTGTATTACATTGTGCACTTCTCTGAACACCAAACACCAATCAATTTTTACGAAGCATTTTTATACTGATAGTCGAATGATCTTCACCTATAGCACTATCTAAATAAAGTGTATTTGTTTTCAAGAATAAAAAGGTTTGACACAAATGAAAGGTAAAGGGACACCAAAATACCAAACTGTTTTTATTAACAATAAACACACAATTCTATGTGGATAGTTAACGTCTCCTTTCATAAATTACTTTATTTGACTGATAGTTAAATCTTGACTTGATATCACAAACTAGCTTGCAAGTGACCATTGCTGATTTGCAGACTGTTAAAAGATAGGCAAAGACCTTTACCTACCAAACACGTGGTAAGCCTTAGGCATATATACTGTTTATCTACGCTGAGGCAGTGGGCACTAGACAGGCCAGTGCAGAAATATACAGTGCAATAGATTGGCCGTCAACAAAGACGGACACGTAGAACGTCAGCCCACCTGCAGTGCCTCTCCATCTGTCTGTCTGTCCGTTTCTGTTCCTCTCGCTCTCTCTCTCTCTCTCTCCCCCTCCCTCCCTCTGTGTGTGTGTGTGTTTAAAGGGTAACTTTAGTTCCCATCTATACTCGTACCAGCAGACCATGCAACATAAGTCTATGGTTATGTTATTTTCTCCACCCCCTCTTTTGTTACACAGTCCCGGCGTAGCAAAAACATAGACACTAACTGCGCGGTCGCAGTCGTTAGCTAGTAAGCTAACTTACTGGCCCTCCTCCCCCTGCGGCCTGGCTGGAGATGAGTGGAAGATGTCGGTTTCGGGGCTGAAGGCCGAATTAAAGTTCTTGGAGTCAATTTTTGACCCAAACCACGAGCGTTTCAGAATTATCGATTGGAAACCAGATGAACTCAGCTGTCAGTTTAATGTAACAGGGGAAAAGTTATTGATCATCCATTGCAACATTACGGTAAGAAAAGATTGGAAGACCTAGGATAACTAGCTAACTGTTTAGCCTAATCGGTACTCAACACCCAAACTGGAGTTGGCTAGTAGTTAGCTTGCTTGCTAAAAAGCAGAAAAAGCGTATTGACACAATGTCACCTACGTTGGATCTGCTATCGGTTTGATCACGGGGCTCTCTCTCAGTCAGTAAAAGATGACTGGGCTGGATTTTTATGTATCTGTATAGTTTGGCCTGTAAAGCTACGTATTGTATCGATGTCAGTCATACTTACATAGCTAGCTAACTTATTTAAGTTATCAAAGTAGACGACAAGCTTACTCTGTCGTAACGACCTAGCCTGGTTTATTTAGCTATCCTAGCTAGATTGTTCAGTAACAAACATTCAGGCAAATAATGTGTGATTGGAGCTCGCAAACAGCATGTTTTCAAATGCATCTATTATTCAGGCTAATGCACTGCTATTGAATAACACCCGATCGCTAGCTAACTATTTATAAGATAATATTAATTATAAGAAGCTACACGCAAAATCATTGTTTATTTACCCTTAGTATAAACGATTTACTAGGCTAGTTTATGGTTAGCTAGATAGCTAAGCCTATTGACTAGTGTAGCTAGCAAGCTAGCTGGATTGCCAACTTGAGTTTTGGTACCTAGCAGACGCCAATGTTGTGATTCATCTGTGCTGGAATGTGATACTTTATCCAGCTAACCTGGCTAGCTACCTGTCAGTTTAGCTTATTGATGCGTGTTCGATATCTGACTCAGAAGGCTTTAGTTTTAGGAAGAATTTATAGAGCATCAAGCTAATTATTTAACCTAACTAGCTGGGTAGCTAACGTTAGCTAGCTAGCTGGGTAGCTACCAACGCTTAAGTACCTAGGATACCATTAGTTGCGCAATGTTTATTCGCTCAGATCATATTTTAGAAGTTCGAGCTTAATTTCTCTGAATGTAAAAATGAGCTAAATCACCAACAAAATTATCCAAGAAGGGGTCTGTCGTTTAGCTACATATTTTTACAATGGAAGCCAATTATCTAGGCTGGTTAGGCTAGGTAGTTTACACTTCTGATGTAAAATCTTTAATTTGGGCTATGTTTAATGTCTGAAAGACCGTTGCTTGCAAATATGGGCAGTATCTTTCTTGCAAATAATTAATTGCAAGATAGTCCATATATTAGTTGTTAATAGTAGTGCAAACTCCACAAAATTCCTAACAGTGTCAGAAAAATAGGATTGCTAACCTAGCTGGGATCTAGCTAGCTATCTAAGTTAGCTAGCAACTTTATAGTTATGTTTACGCAGCATTGTTGACAAGTTTACAATATGTATAAGATTACTCTAATTAAATGGTACAATAAAGATAGTAATTAAAGAAATTAATTAATAAGCATAATTAATTAATAAGCATAGCCATACTTTACATAAAAATATAAACAGTGATTATTTGAGAAATGCTTGTCCTATTTTCAAGAGCCGCATTGGAAAGCTTATGCAAAAAAAATATACAGTATACATATTTTAAAATGATGCCATAACTACGAAACTGCGTTATGGATTGTGCAAGCAGCCATCACTGAACGTTTCGAGACGTCACCGTCCTACTTTTGCAGTTTGCAATGAAGTGTTGTAAAAATATAGGCAGGGAGATTTGGTTGCTAGCTTGGCGTGAAAAACGAACACGTCGTTACCGCTTTAGTCTACATTGCATTACTTGCACAACAGCCTTTTACGATATTATTAGTATTTTGTTACCTGATCTCTTACTCTTTTTAATTACCAACTGTTGAGGACAGTATAGTTCGTTTTCACCAACTTCAAAACATGCTGACCTTGTATTTTAATTTTCCATGACTCGTCTTTCTTCTAGGAGTCTTACCCTTCAACCCCACCTATATGGTTTGTGGAATCGGATGATCCAAGTTTGACAGAAGTGTTGGAGAGGCTGGAGGATGTCCGGAGAGGCAGTACTCTTGTAAGGAAGCAGAGTGGAAGAATTTTCTTAACAATGCCTTTTCCTTTTCATGTCACCACCCAATATTTGTTCTTAATTATGTGTGAAGATCTGCTAACAGTAGAAACAGTAAGTTCTTGGAGGAACAGATCTTCTTCAGATTATTTTAATCTCTCCTGCAGCTCCTCCAGCAGTTAAAAAGGCTGATCTGTGATCTTTGTCGACTTTATAACCTGCCCCAACATCCTGATGTGGAAATGCTAGACCAGCCTCTGCCTGCTGGACCCATCACTCACGAGAGAAAGGTTGGTCAGATCACTCTTAAGTAATAGTTTCACTTAATTTGCTTTTGGTAGAATTTGGATAGTAATACATATTCTTTGCTTTTTTTGCTGTTTCTAGCATGTAACAACAGATGAAGTAACATCTGAAGAAGAGGAAGAGGAAGAAATGGCAGAGGTTTTTTTGTTGTTGTTGTTTCATCATTTATAGATGGTAGTGGGTTTTCTATATGTGCTTTATAAGAATGTATCAAATAAATGTGTAGTAACTCGTTTTATTTCTGTGTGGTAGCAGGATATTGAAGATTTAGACCACTATGATATGAAAGAGGAGGAACCTGTAGATGGTAAAAAATCAGAAGATGATGGTATAGAAAAGGAGAACCTTGCCATTCTGGAGAAAATCCGGAAGAACCAGAGGCAAGACCACTTGAATGTAAGTGTGATTCGGTAAGGTAACTTGTATTCAACTTTGGGAGATGGGGTTATTTTTTTTCAGCAATGCATCAGCTTGTGTAATTTGGTTTATTGGTTCATCAGTTCTTTTGTTCTCAGGTTATTTGTCTGAAGTTTGTTGTATTCCAGTCAGTAATATCTGCATGAGGGATATTCATGTGCTGGGTCACTGTATTCTTGTTCTAACGTCACCAACCGTGCAATTAAACCTTTATTTAATTGAAAGGTCTATGTTTTGCATTTTAGGGTGCAGTATCTGGTTCTGTTCAAGCCTCAGACCGTCTCATGAAGGAACTCAGGGAGATCTATAGGTCACAGAGTTACAAGACAGGTCAGTGTGCATGTACTTTTTCTGTAGATGACAGTATGGTATGTTGGGGCAATTTCATGCTCAAATTATTTGTTTACTTCCTGTGTGTGTTTTTTTTTTCTTAAATGTAATAGGTATTACAAAGATTTTTGTACTTTGAAATGTACATAACTGTTTACAGAACGCAGCGTGTTGTAAATGGCCTTTATTCCTTTTGCAGGAATTTATTCAGTGGAGCTCGTCAATGACAGTCTTTATGAATGGCATGTCAAGTTGAGGACGTAAGTGCAGCTGAGTGCAAGTTTTATGCAAGTGTGACTGCTTCTTTGAAAACTTAAACGATACTGAATACACAAACACGTGTGTGTGTGTGTGTGTGTGTGTGTGTGTGTGTGTGTGTGTGTGTGTGTGTGTGTGTGTGTGTGTGTGTG
>JAOXYF010000007.1:5306759-5319925 GCA_028565775.1 Sternarchorhynchus goeldii | reverse complement strand
TGTGTGTGTGTGTGTGTGTGTGTGTGTGTGTGTGTGTGTGTGTGTGTGTGTGTGTGTGTGTGTGTGTATATATGTGTTTGTGTGTGTGTGTCTCATAATGTTCTTTACACGTGTTATAGGGTTGATCCAGACAGTCCATTGCACAGTGACTTGCAAGTCTTGAAGGAAAAAGAAGGAGTGGATTACATTCTGCTCAACTTCTCATATAAAGTTTGTTTCCTCTTGAATATGTTTTAACATTTAATTTATGCACAAATGCAGTTTGCTATATTATTTGTATCTTTGCTCTTTCTTTAAAGGATAATTTTCCTTTCGATCCTCCGTTTGTACGGGTAGTGTCTCCTGTACTCTCTGGAGGGTCAGTACAAAAATATTTTCTCTCAAATATGTCAGCCATATCTTCTATGTGATTTAAAAGTGGCATGCACTGTAGATTTTCAACACATTTCCAACGTCATTTTTCTTTTTAATCACACTTTTTTTTTTCTCTAGCTATGTTCTGGGAGGAGGAGCCTTGTGTATGGAACTTCTAACGAAACAGGTTTGAATTTCTAATGTTACACTGGCTGATTAGCTCAGTTAATGCACTGCGGTCTCTTAAACACGCTCTCATGCACCCTCAGGGCTGGAGCAGTGCCTACTCGATAGAGTCTGTCATCATGCAAATCAATGCCACCCTGGTGAAAGGGAAGGCTAGGGTACAGTTTGGAGCAAATAAGGTTTGTGTCAGGCCTCTTTGCTTTTTTTGTTAACATTTATATTTGTAAACAGTACAGTGGGCAACCATGCTGGTGTTTCCTTTATAACAGAACCAGTATAATCTTGCCAGAGCACAACAGTCATACAAGTCTTTGGTCCAGATTCATGAAAAAAATGGTAAGAATGTTGTCAATACCTTCAGATGCAGGGAAATGTGCAAAAAACTGATTCATTGAGTTTTAGCAAGATACATCAACGAGTTTTCTCTACCCTTTATAGTCTGAGTTCATCTTTCTCCATTCACAAAATTCCTTTCCATTTTCCCTGTAGGCTGGTACACCCCCCCTAAAGAAGATGGCTAAAAAGAGGACCCTTCTTGCACACTGGAAATATGGGATTTCTGATCAACCATTTGCTCTTTTATTTTCATAATGTTCTTTCCCTCAAATTCTTCTCTTTCATGTGGAGTGCCGGTCCCACTGGTCTCTGTCTCCATCTCTCTTCCCCATTGTTGTCTCTCATCGCTCACTCTCCTGCTCCCATCTCTTATTTTCATTTTGATGCAGGAAAAGAAGGATGTGTGAGACACAGATCCTTGGTACTGATGGGTGATGTGCAGAGTGACTTTAGATGCCACCAGACACTTTGTCTGTTTTTACTGACTGGAGTGACAGGTATGATTCCTTAATGGAGATGACTTAAATGAAGCTTTTGGATTTTATCCCATGTCTGCTTCTATTGGATGTTCTTACGGCCAAGGCTCCAGACTTTTGGCTGGGGGTGGTGGGAGGTATTTGATCTTCAAACAGGAATGGATGCAATAAGAGACAACATGAAGACATGCCACTTCCCTTATCCAGTGGCACCAATATCTTCCTTATCTTTTGCATTCAGTTTTAATGTGTATTGGTACATTTAATGCTGATATTGTGCAAGAATTTTTTTTGCCAGAGTTATTTGTTCAAGCTCTATAAGAAGCCCCTATGATTATGCTAAAAGTGAGGACAAAGGAGAGTGTGGGATTTGTTTCAAGTTCAAATTTTAACTTTGGATGAATACCACTCAATTTCCAGTTTCTTGCTTTTAACCTGTGGCTAATCAGACCAGTAATGGGCAAACATAGATCTTGACTGGAACGATTGGGGAGGGGGGGGGGGGGATATGTCATCATTGTTCTGTAGTTGGGCAGAATTCTGCTTGTGTACTTGTAAATGGATTTGTGGTGCAAGTCATCTCTGTTGTGCCGTTTATGTGAAGTTCTTTTTCGGTCTTGGGCTGTGCCACAATACACAACCAGTCATAGAGATTTCATCTGGGGGTCTAATACTTTGAAATCGATTTGGATGCTTTTTGGTTGTACAAGATGTAGCAGGAAAAGCACATACAAGTACAACTGTGTTTTTGTTGTTTTTTTGTTTGTTTTTTTTCTCTGTAATGATCTGTTCTCTTTTTGATTCTGAAGATGTCATGATGTCATTCCTTTTTTTTATTTTTAAAGTTCACTTGTAATTTCACTTGCAAAGATTTACCACCATACCATATGTTGTCAGCTAAACATTGACGCTTAGAGACATAGGGCAAAACACACTGATGAGGAGGAATAATTCTTTGTATAAAGAATAATGGAGAACTATATTAACACCATTATTTTTGTGCCTCTTCATCAAAAACGTTACTGGGAAACTATGAGACATTGTTACGGTGGTGTAAACCTGCTAAAACTCATTGAATCAGTGTTTATTTTGCACATTTCCTGGCATTCACTTCAAACAGGTTTGTTTATTTGGGGGTATATTTCAATTTTCAGTGCTAACTGTGGACAAGAAAACCATGTCTACTACATTAATGAACTCTCATTGCTTTAGTATTTTTGTATTTTTCCTCTTCTTTTTTTACTGAAGAATTCAGTATCACAGTATGTTTTAATATGTTAAAGAATTAGATTCCTTTAAAGAGTGCAAAGATGTCAGTAATCAGGCCTTCATTCTGGATAACTGTCAGTAATTAGGCCTTTATTATGGTTAACTGTCAGTAATCAGGCCTTCATTCTGGTTAACTGTCAGTAATTAGGCCTTCATCATTCCAATAAAGATCGTCCTGTGCTAGTATGGTCATATTTTTGTAGTACAGTCTTAAAAATGAACCAGGATGTACGAAATCTTTCTTGATTGTTTAGATCTTTTTGCACAAAATATTGTGTGCCTCCTTGATTACTGCAAAGGTTCTCATGTCTGGAGTCAAGATTACAAGGTAGCCGTATGTAACACTGACTTGCAAATCCATAAATCCATATCATAGATGAATAATTTCATGCGGGAATGTAAGTCAATAGAAAATTGTTAAGCATTGAGTTTTGTATTGCTTTCAAGCATATGTTGGTTGTTGATCTTGTCATTCCTTTTCAGAGTGTCAGACATGTTCTATTATCTGCTCAATAACGCTGCTTGTGCGTTTTCACTGTTTGGTTTATTTTTCACCTGGGACTTCAACACATCTGCACCTTTGAAGTAAACAATGCTGATTTGTTGTAATCAAACTGGACTGCTGTTGGTAACTGTGCTACGGACGACTGAACAACAATGACTTTTTCTCCCTTAAAAAAAAACAAAAACCTCAGATCGACCGATCACGGTGTTCTTTTCTGGTGCCATCTCATGGTGGACTAGTTAACATACTCTTGGCATGCTTTCAAGGTTTTTTTTTTGTTTGTTTGTCTGTTTGTTTATTTTTTCATTGCAAGAGAGTTTTGACCATGTACAGTAATATTTGTAAACTTGCATCAAGTTTATGAATAAAGAATTTTACGAGGGTTATTTTTTGATGCATCAATCATTGACATTCAGTAAACCTCAGCTATTTCTGTAAATTTCTTTTTAAAGGAAGGTATATGAACAGTGTTCAAAAGGACAGTGAAGTCTGTTTATTACACATCTGTTGATCTGGAAAATGTATAATCAGAAAATTATACAACAGACACTAGGTGGTGTGTGTAAATCTTAGTAAAAAAATACTGTCATCACATATATACTGCAGGCATCCTGTCTACCAACAGAGGGCATTTTTTGATTATTTTTACAGGTAGCAGTGAGTGCCCTGCTGTTTTTTATGCTTGTGAGGTTTGTCTAAAATTCATTTGACTCGATCTGATCATACAGAACAATAATTATACTGGTACTGGTGTTTTCATGTTCCTTTAATCATACTGATACTGGTATTTCCATTATTGGTGTTCTCTTACAGCAGCTCAAGGGTATTAGAATTTAGAAAATATGATGAGTTATTGTGAAAAGTATTTTTTGCATCACAACAGTTTGAAAAGTGAATTCTGAATATTTTTAAAGTTGCCATAGAATTAAAATATTCAGGCAAGGCAAGAAAATAAAGACTCAGTAAACAAAATCTCAATCATAGGCACATGAAAATAGAAAAGTTTTTAGTCACCAATTAAAAGGTGTTCTGGCAGTTTATTCCAGCAGAGAAACAGTTAAATGCTGCTTCTCCATGCTTAGTTGAATAAGGAGAGATCGGTACATGGAACTGACATATTGTGAAGCTCAGACCCTGTTTCATTTAATTCAAATGTATTTAACACACAAGCAAAACAAAATGGACCAATTCCAAAAATCCTAAACTTTTACATAACAGCCTTGACTTATTAATATATATGCCCCTCAATATACTCCAGTGTTCTAACCCAGGCAATATTAAACTAGACCAGCTTGAACAGCTTTCCAGGTGCTGTGAAGAACAAAACAATGAGAAATGATAAGCAGGCATAGTTGATGTTCATATTTAATAGAACTAGAGTACCAAGAAGCCTTTGCTCAGCATTTGACACAGAAAGAGAAGCAGTTCCAACCCTATTGGCATCACAACCCACCGCCTGTAAGCAGCTAGCAAGCCATGCTATTGTTGTCAAGCTTCATAAATATAAGGCTTTGTCTAATAAACTTGATATTTAATTAAATTGTGTGATTGTTCCCACAGCACCTTACTAATGGGAGACAACAGTCCTGGAGTCTACTAACTTAGATCACAGTCATACATCCCTCCACCCAGTAAACAATTCAGGCAGTGATATGGCAGGGAAGGACAGAACCATTGAAGAATGAGAGGGCTGGCATGGCAGAGGCAGGGTATATGGTTTCAACCTGTCACAGTGAACCACCTGAGTCCACAGTTCTGGCCCAGGGGGCTGATAATGCAGTAAGTCAGCCCCATTTTGCTCCCAAAATCCAGCACCCACACCACCTGACATGCGTCCTTCCAGTGCAAGTCTCCATGTGGTTGGAGCAGCCCCAAAGGCCTTGCCCAGTTATTCTACCAGAAAGGACACAAACTCTGTGAGATCCAACCCCCCCAGGCCCCAGAACATTGGTGAACACAAGTATGGCCATGCATGAAAAAGCATGTGCTGAAGTAAGGACTGTTGTGCCTGGGAGTGTTACAGGCAAAGACTTTGGATTATAGGCTGCAGTGCACCTTGGATCATCCTCACCTCAAACTGATGGCTTTGGTCACTATGTAAAGCCACACTATGAATGCCATACAACAGTGCATAATCTTCAAACAGGTATTGGACCACTAATTGTGCAGTATGGTTAGGGAGTGCATACAGTTGAGGTTTTCATAATGTTATATAAATCCACAATATTAGATGGATCTGCATCCCTTCATTAGGTAACACTAAGCGAACCAGGACTAAAATAAACAATGTATCATTTTTTGCTTTGGTCTAGACCAAGGGAACTGAACTACAAGTATAAACACACCCTTTAAGTGAGCCACTGTGGTACCTCTCTGTAAACCAGCCAATTAGAGAAGAGCTCATCAATTTCAATTCAATTTCAATTTTTATTTATAAAGCACATTTTAAAGTGCTGTCCAGTAATAAATAAACAATACATACACAAACAGAAACACAAAGCACAACATTAACTATCAAACTACATTAAAAGCAAAAGAATAAAAATTAGATTTCAGACGGGATTTAAAAACCAGCAGTGTAGGAGCTTAACATTTAATGGCAACTCATTCCATAGTTTAGGGGATATGACTGCAAAGGTATGATCACCCCTGTGCTTCAGCCTGGATTTAGGGACCACTAGAAGAAGCTGATCGGAAGATATGAGTGACCTTGATGGACCATATGGCTGCAAAAGCTCAGTGAGGTAGATTGGAGCTAAACCATTCAATGACTTATAAACAAAGAGGAAAATCTTAAAATTAATCCTAAAACGGACAGGAAGGCAATGAAGGCTAGACAATATGGACATGATGTGTTCCCATTTATGGGTTTTTGGAGATGGAGACCTGACCAGCACTAGCATATAGACCATTACAATAATTAAGTCTAGAAAAAATAAAAGCATGTATAACCCTCCCAAAATCCTTTGAAGATTAATTTTGGTTGAAAGCCTTGATTGAAGGAAACTGGATTTAATTACAGAATTTATCTGTTTATCTAACTTAAAATCACTGTCCATTATCACACCAAGATTTTTTGCAAAAGGTTTATATAGGTGTCCAAAGAACTCAATTCCTTATAGGGGGCCTTGGTGACACCTCCCCCTGGGTCCAAAGATCAACACTTCAGTTTTACTTTCATTTACGTTCAAAAAATTTAAAGCCATCCAAACTTTGATTTCCTCAAGACAGTCTAAAATCATCTTTAAGGAATTTGTATCACTTTGTCTTAGAGGCAAATAGATTTGGGTATCATCTGCATACATATGAAAGGAGATACCATATTTCCTCAGAATGGAGTCCAAGGGAAGCATGTATAATGAAAATAAAACTGGACCCAGAATGGAACCCTGGGGAGCCCCACTTCTGAGAGGTGCTGAGGAGGATACAAAATCACCAAGGCTGACAGAGAAACTTCTGTCGCACAGATAGGATCTAAACCATTACAATGCGGTGCCATGTATACCAACACATTGCTCCAACAGAGACATGAGAATGCTATGGTCCACCGTGTCAAAGGCAGCTGTAAGGTCTAAAAGCATAAGAATAACAGAAGCCCCTGAGTCAGTAATTAATAACAGATCATTAAAAACTCTTAACAGTGCAGTTTCAATGCTATTAAAGGGTTTAAAACCTGACTGGAACACCTCTAGAATACCATTTGTATCTAAAAACAATTCCCCAAAACTTTAGAGAGGAACAGAAGCTTAGAAATGGGTCTAAAATTTGAAAGCACTGAGGGATCTAAATGAGATCTTTTGATCAAAGGTTGCACTACTGCATGCTTACATTTAGCTGGCATGATTGCTGATGCAAGGCTGCTGTTCACAATGGCTTGGGTGTTTGGCCCAATAGTGTCAATAATATCTTTAAGAACATGTGGAGGGACAACATCTGTAGGAGAAGCTGAAGGTTTCAAATGAGTAATAATTTCCTTTAGCAGAGAGAGTGAAACAGGTTCAAACTGGTTAAAAACAGCAGAGCAAGTGACTATAATAGATAGGTCATAAAAAGGAAGTGTAATAAAAGATCTTATATTAGCGACTTTTTATGTAAAAAGTGCAAAAACCGTTCACAGTTGTCTGAAGAAATATCAGAACAATGAGAACTGGGGGGCATCAAGAACAGCATTAATAGTATTAAAAAACTGAAGTTTATGAACATTATTTGCAACAAGAGTAGTAAAATATTTCACCGTTTCAGCTTTTACAACTGTCTGGTATTGCCTCCAACTATCCTTTAAAACATCAAAAGACACCTGAAACCAGTTTTTTTTCTACTTTCACTCAGTTATTCGCATCAGTTATTCACGAGGTGTCGTGATTGCCTCTCCCCTAGCATTGCTGTTTCCCTAGCTACGCACTCTCCATTCCAGTCCTGTTCGTGTTTTAGTTTCAGTCCTCAGTCACGAGTAAGTGTCCTTGGGCAGTGAGGAAGGTATGTAAGTGTAACTTCATCCTAGTATAATTGTTTTGAATTCTGAAAAACTCATGCATTTTGGTAATAGACTTAGATCTCACTGTATGCATGCATTGATTGGCTTGATTTGCCACAAAATAAACTTTAATAGACCTGCATGTTATAGACCAATATTTATATGTATATGTCATTAATTAAGCAAACTTTGAATAAACATAGGATGAAGTAGGCAAAAAATATGAAAATGCAATGGACCTATATAATTGCATGAAAACTAAGGTCAGTGTAAGGTCTGTTTAAAAGATATGTTGTTGAGATAAAATTTAAGAGAAATTTCTGAAAATTAGGCTTGATGCTTGTTTTACATAGGCTACTGCTGGAAAATTATTTTAATTACATATTCTCTTCAGATCAAAAAATAAAATGCAAAAACATAAGTATAATGTGCAAATATAAATTCTAATTATAGTAAAGTGCTATGGCAAGATGGCAAACACACTTGCAGCGGTGCATGACTTTGGTTCAGGGGATACAGGTACTAGATTTGGCAGTGATATGAGAGTGTATGGTTAACAAGAGAGAATGGACAACCTACACGACTAATACTGGGCTAAATAAACAGGAGACCAAAACTGAAACATATACAAACGGTTAAATAAATACAAGATAACATGTATTTACAATACTGTGAATAGATAAGCAACTATGAAAGTTCATAGTACACAAACAATACCAAGAAACGTGATCTAGGGGGAAAAGGGGTTAATCTCACGAGATTAAGCGGACAAACAGCCATACTAAAAGTAGGCTAAAGGACATTACAGAAAAGCAAGAAAAGCAAGAACGAAACGAGTAAGTCAGAGACATAACTAAGGAAATCCAATTTGAGTGAAAAACGAGACCGAGGAATAACAGGGCAAATAGAGCAAGTCAAATAGGCACAAGGAGCAAATACCTGGTAACATATTACCAAGAAGTGGCACTGTTGGAAAACAGGGCTAAAAGGAAGTAGGAACAGTGAAGAAAGGTGGAGAAATTTAAAAGTAAAACACAATAAAACAGAATGAATAATCAGCAGCAAAAAAAGGAAAAACACTGGTTTTAAAAATACAAACTCTCAAGGGAGAAATGAGGAACAGATGCAACAAATGAAAGGTGGAGACTAGGAACAAAGGAAGCTAACAGCAACAGATCAAAACACAAGAAAACGAGTCAGGAATCGGGGAGATTACGACGTTAGCAGAGGGTAATCATGAAAATTTAAAGCTGCCCATTTAAAATATTTACTTAATAAATACTCATTTAAGTTACAGATTTTGTACTTGCTTGACTTGTCAACTCTATATCTACAGCACTGTGATTTTGAAAATCCTGCTTTATACATTTTTGTAAAATAAAAATCTATAACTAGATTATATAACATAACCAAGAGATTTTTTACCACAAGTCTGAAAATGAAGATGTGTCGTTTATTGCCTTTCACAATATGGACACTCTTATTTGAATTATTGGGAGTATATGGAGGAAATGTGTTGGTGTTTCCAGTAGATGGAAGCCACTGGATAAATATGAAAGTCATTATTGAAGAGTTACATTCAAGAGGCCACAATCTGACTGTGATTCGATCATCTAACAGCTGGTATATCAAGGAAATGTCTCCCCACTACACTTCCATCACCATTCCAAATGAAGGTGGAATTGATGAGCAATTCTTTGAAACGTTTATAAAAAGAATGCTGGACATCAGAAGAGAGGGGAAGTCTGCCTGGGCCGAAATCCGTCTGGTGATAGAGTTAATCTACAAACTTCGAGAGCTCCATGAAGATTTGATAAAAATAATGACAAAAATATTTGAAGATGAGGCCATGATGGAATCCATCCAGGATGCCAAGTATGACGTAGTCCTGTCTGATCCTGTTCTCGGAGGTGGTGCAATATTAGCACATCATTTTAATATTCCTCTAGTTTTCAATGCTCGATGGACTGTCCATGGTGAGGGACACTTTGCAGTTGCTCCCTCACCTCTCTCTTACGTGCCTATCCCTGGAGCAGAACTAACAGACAAAATGACATTCTTTCAAAGGGTTATTAATGTTTTGGTTTATATTTTCGGCCTGTTTCAACAAGCAGTGATTGTGCGCCCATACTACACTACCTTTTGTCATAAATACTTTGGATCTGATTTTGACTACTTTTCCCTCTTCCAGAATGCAGACATCTGGCTTATGCGAAATGACTTCATTTTTGAGTTTCCACGACCCACAATGCCAAATGTAGTCTACATAAGTGGTTTTCAATGTAAACCTTCCAAGCCACTTCCTGGTGACCTAGAAGAGTTTCTACAGAGTTCAGGGGAGCATGGAGTTATTGTTATGTCATTAGGAACTATTGTCAGTCAGCTTCCACAAGGTATCGCTGAAGATATAGCAGCAGCCTTTTCTGAACTGCCTCAAAAAGTCATCTGGAGATACACTGGACCTCACCCTGCTAACCTTGGTAATAACACATTGCTTGTGAACTGGCTGCAGCAGAATGACCTTCTTGGTCATCTCAAAACAAAAGTGTTTGTAGCCCATGGAGGAACCAATGGCATTCAGGAGGCTATTTACCATGGTGTGCCCATTTTAGGTCTACCTTTAGCCTTAGATCAGCCTGATAACCTCTTGAGAATGAAGGCAAAGGGAACCACAAAACTTGTGGACATAGCAACTTTGAACAAAACAGTGTTTTTGGAGGCACTGAAGGAGGTGCTGTATAATTCATCATACAGGACCAACATGCAGAGGCTGTCTAGGATGCATCAAGACCAGCCCATGAAACCTCTTGATCGTGCTGTCTTCTGGATTGAATTTGTAATGAGGAACAGAGGAGCTGCTCATCTGCGCACACAGTCTTTCCGGATGTCTTGGATTGCCTACCACTCGGTAGATGTTATATTCACACTGCTTGGAGCCATGTTGTTCACTTGTTGGCTGGCTTTTTTGGTGGTTAAAAAACTTTATTTGATTTTGTTTCAAAAGAAAGTGAAGCTTCAATAATGTTCATGTTTGCTTACACCTTGTAGATGGTACCTTTTATTTTTGGGGAAAAAAAAGGATTTTATATATGATATAAAAAATAGCAGATGTCTACATAGTCTAAAAAAATCTGTGAAATCATTTTAAAGCTCAATATTTAGAATACTTTCATATTATTGTACCCCATACCATCTTAGCATGTATGACGTGTTGTAGCGCTGAGCGCAATAAGTGAGACGGGATCCCGAAGCTTCGTAAAAGTGAAACTAGTTTATTTTAACGTTTTAACGCACACGAACGGCGAAAACATCGACAAATACGCTGTGACACACGCTTATATACTCACACGACAGACAAGACATAGGTGAAACAAATGATAAGGATTAAACACGAAACGCACATTGAAACGACATGCGCACGAAACACCAAGACACACACATACACGCATACACACAGGACGGGGGAGGAGTAGAGGGGAGCCATCGTGACTCATGTCAGTGAATCAAGGCCATAATTGTGCATATATACAATTCATAATTGATTTGATACCCAATACATGTTGCAGTGCTCCTTATGATTTGTTATGGATAAAACACAATTTTATTAGACAGGGGACTGAAGAGGCTGAGGCCCTCACTAATGAAATACAGACCTTTGTTCAACAGAATATGGTGCAGTCATGTTTTTACCTCACTACTCCTCCCTTTTGCTATTCAAAAAGTTATCTTTTCCAGTAAATAAGGGATCACATTTAGCCATGTTAATAATTCTCTTTGTGTTTTTCACACAGTATGTAATTTCAGCAAAGTGACAAGACACTGGAATATTTTGTTTTTAGGTATTCTCCATTTAGACAGAGGTTGTTACACAGAAGGTGCTTGATGTAGTCTCTCCAGACTTGATGTTAGTCTCTCCAGACTTGATGTAGTCTCTCCAGACTTGATGTTAGTCTCTCCAGACTTGATGTAGTCTCTCCAGTGGTAGACATCAGTCGCTGGATTACTTGACTTCACTTGCTCTGCAGAACCGAACTAGACACAGGCAGTGTTTGCCCTGAATTAGAACTAACAATAAAGAAGGATACTGAAGTATTTCTTCAAGTCAGAAAATTATAAATAGGTCATGTGTAAATATAGGACTAAATGATTAATTCTATGATTATGATTTAAGTATAGCGTGGGTAATAATTAATGGAACATTCAATTAATGTATTGAATCAAAATGAGTTCTCAATGCTAGAATTTAACCGTTGTTCATCCATTGACTCATTGTTATATTATTAGTTCACATCATTCTCAGATTCTCATGTTGCATGTAGAAAACCCTTCTTGTTTTTTGGGGTTTTTTTTTGTAGTTGGTACACCTACTGATAAAAATCTCCTATACAGCATTCCTGAAATTCTATCTGTCCCAGTAAACAGGAAGCAGAGACTAGGATTAAGTTTCCTTCCTTTGTATGAGCCTCTTTAAGTGGTGTATGACTGTGGTGTTCTTTCTGTACTGGGACAGAATTCCTCTGAGGATAAAACATTTTAAAGAGCTAATAACTTGGCACAAGTTCCAAAGTTAAGCAAACACATACAGTCTGATTTATTCATTATCTCTTTGGATATTCTTTATTAGTTCTTTATTAACTTCATTAGCTTTAATTAGCTTCTTCATTAGCTCTTCAAGCTATTAGCTCTTTCAAACTGTCTGACTTTGTTTCTCCTTATCAAACCATATTGTTACATAAAGGGATATTAATTATACTACATCAAAACATATTTTATAAGTACAATTCAAAGCATACTATTTAGCTGTCATGCTGACTCATTTTAATCTATCATTGAAACTCTTGTTAGGCCACTGTAGATCACTGCCTGTAATAGGCAAGATCCCCCTCTAGTGGATAATAAGTGACAAGTACTTGAAATCAATATTTCTTTCTTGTATGGGAATGGTTCATAGCCTTTTACATTTTACTTTAAACACAAGCATAGCTGTTACACAGATAACAAGTGCATCATGTAAGTTTTGCTCTCTATATAAAAAAAACGCTTAATTCTGGATCTAAATATGTTTATATTACCATAAATGAAAACATATGTACAACACATTTTGTTGGTGTTCATTTTATTTTAGTTAAGATTATCAAATGGCCACTACAGTAAACTGTGTAATCTGGAATATTATTTTAGTTTATCCTAGTATACTTTAACAAATTTGGAGAAGTTAATCTGGAATATTATTTTAGTATATTCTATCATACTTTAACAAATTTGGAGAAGTGAATCTTGAATATTGTTTTAGTTTATCCTAGCATACTTTAACGAATTTGGAGAAGTGAATCTGGAATATTGTTTTAGTTTATCCTAGCATACTGTAACAAATGTCATGAATTATTAGAGCAAACTGACAATAGCTAATGATAAGATCTGGTGATGTTTATCTGTTTGTTCACCAGGTGGCAGTATAACGTTTTAAGAAGAAGATACAAAACACAAAATATACTATATTGCCAAAAGTATTCGCTCACCCATCCAAATGACTGTGCACCAGTGCACAAAGCAAGGTCCATAAAGA
>JAOXYF010000007.1:5228528-5299784 GCA_028565775.1 Sternarchorhynchus goeldii | reverse complement strand
ACTGGCCTGCACAGAGTCCTGACCTCAACCCGATAGAACACCTTTGGGATGAATTAGAGCGGAGACTGAGAGCCAGGACTTCTCGTCAAACATCAGTATGTGACCTCACAAATGCGCTACTGGAAAAATGGTCAAAAATCCCCATAAACACATACCTAAACCTTGTGGACAGCCTTCACAAGGGTCAGAAGAGTTGAAACTGTTCTTGCTGCAGAGGGTGGACCAACGTCATATTGAACACTATGGATTAGGAATGGGATGTCACTTAAACTCATATATGAGTCAAGGAAGTTGAGCGAATACTTTTGGCAATATATTGTAAGTTACATTTGGCTAAGATTGTATTAATTTACATAAACTTTGCAATCATATAAAAAGTATGTGAGAAATCTATATCATATTTTAGATCAAATGAAAAAAGTAAAGATGAAACTTTAGGAAATTAAGTGGTCAATTTTTTTTCCAGCTGTTTCCTGGGGTAACATGCAGGCCAAACACAGCTATCAACATAGGGAAGATCCGATAATATAAATGAAATAAGACAAAAAGTTGTTGGTTTTGATAAATCTTTCAGTGCAATGAAAGATGATGAAGTGTATTTTGCCTCTACAATGAGGAGGATGTTGAAAAAGGATTCATGCCACCTCTGTTTTAACAAACAGGCCACTCTGGCCTCTTTAATCATTAAAACAAAGATAAGATAATTGTTTTCTCTAAACGTAATTTTCTGTTCAATTATAGCCGCCATAAATATAGACGACATAAATAAAGCTTTTTGACATCAGACACCAGAAATTACTTTTGGTTGTGTGGTATATCCTAATTAAGTTATTTTAATTCGTTTAATTATTATTTGAATAGATGTAGCCAATTAAAATGCTATTTTCCATATTTTGTGGTAAAAGTAACGGATAACTCGAGGTTTTTAAATGCATATATACTAAGCAAGTTCATGCCTTCGTTTAAATGGTACCATTTTCAGCCCACACAATCGACGAAACTATCGCGGGATTTTACGAAGATCACTACATTGCCTTCACTATCCTATTTCAAACCGGGTGTATGGACCAGCAGCGACTCAGGTGATATCTATTTACCGCACGCTATTGCTTAGCGACGGACGTGTTCGTGACCCGGTTCAAGCTCCAGCTAGGGTCGCAGTGTCATTGTAATAATTCATCCCGTCCGATACCTGTTTTAGATCCGAGAAAATGTCTTGCCCTGGAAATCCAGTGATGATTATATTCGGAGTCTTGATGCTGCATATAGTGTCTGCTGAGAACGGTAAGGTTTCTGAGGGATCTGTTCATTCTGTGGAACATTCAGTTACATTAGTTTGTTTTCTTGCGGGTGATGAACTGCTTGTGACGCCGGTGGCTTTGACTATAATTTGGCTCATATAGGCGCTTAACCCGCTTAAACTCAAATGTTTTTCTCCAAAATGTGGGAATGTTCTAAATACATATTACGGAGTAAGAGTAGCTTAATATAGTGCACGGAAGGTGTAGCAACTGACGAAGATTTTATGCAGTCTGTGTCGCTGAGGTTTGAATTGGCGAACGCATATGCTCACGGTTAGTCAAATATAACGATATGTTCACATGTTAAATCATAAACATACTAATCTTATTTTTTTTGTTCGGATACATAGACATCTTATCGCACGGTGTCACAAATAGATTAGACGATATTTCCACGAATAGGCCTATTTGTCCGTCTTGCGTCTGAGCTGTGGACCTGTTCACATTTGGACTGCAGCTTAAACCCTTATTGTATCTGCAGCCTTTAGCTGATATTACTGCATTAACCCACTAAATGAGAAAATGATGGCAGACCGAGATAATCGCTTGTGCCCCGGTCCTCTGCAGCACCTGAAATAGTACCACTTCATTCTGCTGCATGTTTCTATTTATAGACCCGATGCAGCATTGGGATGCATGGCGGTGATGTCCTCCCTCTAGAGTCAAAGTCTTAATACTGGACTTTTGTTTTATATGTGGTAAATCATGACATTATAATTATTTTAATGGGAAATCAAATTTGATCTCATCGTGCAAATGAATCCACACTCAAAGTAGCTTTTCTGCATCTGTCGGAGGCTTCCAGTGAACCTGAGAAATGTTCTCAAGTTCTAGGACCGCAGATCAAGGACCAGCTTCACCTATCCTATTTCCAACTCTTAAGCATTATAAAAGAATTACGGTGAAGTAACTTCCACCAACACCCCAAGAATATGGTCTTATAGTGCAAACATCCACATTGCGTTACAAAGAGATCAGCTGTGTAATATAGTGCTTTAACTACTTTCTTCACACTGCACCCATGTTGTGAGATATTTAGCAAGAACACAATATCTGATTATTATATAGAACACGCACAAACTGACTATATGTATGCCGAAACAATAATTTAATCATTGTCTTAAATAATTGATTTAGGACTAATGTTAGCATTAGATTTTCTTGTTGAACTCATTTGTCAGATATATTGGAATTACTCTGTGATCAGGATGCAGCAACATTTGAGTGCACTGACCTATTTTAGCCTGCAGTGCTCTGTTTCCTACATTGGAGAGAGCATTTTTTGGCGTTCTATCCCTCACAGATAGGCACTGTTTATGTACATGCACTAAAGGCCACTACAGCATGATAACCCGGCCTAACCTGGACTGCTGGCCTATCATGACTTAACAACTGGAGACCAACAGTGAACACTTGGTTTTTGTGTTATTTATTTATTTATTTATTGCTACACTTGTGAAGTTGTTTTGATGAGCATGTTTTTGCATTGCCTGTTAGTGTTTAGGGAGGCAGCGCAGATATTACACAACTATCAATCATGTTATTTAAAACAACATTGTCACTGAAATGTTCCATATCAGAAAATCAGCTTGGTTCAAATAATCAGCCAAGCTGTTAAATGTATTTATGTATATGTGAGTTTATGGTTATTTATTCTATTGTCTGTTATTTGTTCAGTTCATTTAGATTTTTATTTTTTTAATTTTGGTTTCCTAGCTATGTAGTTTAGATATTACCTTTAATATCTTCAAGACTACAATCTTTCCTCTGAGATTATTCAAGGAACATCAACAACAGTCCCTCAGAGCACAAACACAAGGGCAACTTCCTTGTAGATTTCAGTATGGTACAATCAGTATAATTTATGTGTGGGTAGCGGACGTGTGTGGGCTCTGTGGTCCTCACCCCTCCCTATGATGATATGGGTAGGTACCTGCTTGGTTGCTGTAGCATGCTTCTATGGAAACGGAGAGTTTGTCTTTTAGAGCACACCCACACAAGAATAGTAAGATGTCTCAATGAAATGTGCAGCATCAAAGCATTTTACATTCAGAAGCACTGTTCAAGGTTATTAGGCTTCCATTTATGGTCTTAGATTTTAAGGACCTTGTTTTCTTTTTCAGATCTTTTTTCTTATAAGTGTTTGCATTTTGTTCAACCACCATCTTAAATGAGCTCATTTAGTTTATTTATTGAACACTTCTTTTGACCTACTTGGGTTTAATAATTTTGTTTTTCTTTTAAAATCACTCCCCTTTTTTCCTGTTGACTTTTGCATACGATTCCTGTATCTCTGCGCTCTTTGCCGTCTCACCCTGTCCCTTCTCAAACGTCTCCTTTGTCGGGGACTACACTGGCAGTTGACTCGTTGGAGCTCTGCTGTGGTGATGCAGGAAGCTCCTTCCCTGGTGGTATGCGTAAGTGAATAGAGCTGATGAGCTTCTTCCAAGTTGTGCAACGGTGCATCCGAATATTTCAGCAAGGCACGCGAAGCCAGTGGCATTGGCACCTTTGCCCTTATGCAGGAAACCACAGAGGGTTTTGGTATTTATGAATGCAGAACCAGTATAGACCCACCTCTGCTATGAATTCTTCAGAATCCTTGAACTACCTGGAAACGAGCCCAGGCAACAGTTACCATGTTGCAGAGTGAGTCCATTAGCTCTAGTGCTTCCAAAGTGGCAGCACAAGCTGCATGCCCTTAGCTCACTAATCCCTGCATGGTGGTGTGTACTGCTCATTGAGTGTGAGTGACCAATTCAAGACACGCATCTTCCCCTCATCTCACGCTCAATAGCTGATGTCTAGTCTCCCACTCCACCTGTGACTGAAACATACAAAACCAGTAATAATATCTATAACCTTAAGTCTTTGCTTCCAAGAATGCGTAATAGAATCCTACCCCTTTTATTGGTGTACATAAACTGATTCCAAAGCATTTTGTGTTACACTTTTTTAGATTGAAACTACATATATATAAAAAAATCTACAAGTGCTTCCTAGTGCAATGTCATCTTTTAAGATATTTGAATTCTGTTTAACTAATAACTGTAGAACATGTAGATGCATTGTAAAATGTCTGATCTGAAATTATGTCGGGGAAAGACTTACTGATGAGGCATTAAATTTAGCACCACAGATTTATGTCACCCTTTAACATGTTTTATAATGCAGAAGAACTACATAGCTGTCTCCTAGTTACCACTCGGTGCCTTTCATACAATTGCATGGTTCACTATTCTAATGATTTTTGAGAGCAGAAGTTGAATGGGCTTTGCCGTTTAATCAAGCTGGGGTAAATGGCTAAGTATGTGACCGTGCACTGACATGGCTGCATTTATAGCATAGTGTATTCTAGATTGATTGATTTTGGACACTGTCTTCTGAAGATCACTTAAACTCGTAACCTTTTCAAGTTTTAGTCAAAGCCTGGTGAAGTGAAACTGTGTTGTATTTGAAAATCTTGAGAAATGGGATTTATCTTTATTATTATTTTGTTGTACATAGGAATGGGTCAATTACATTCCTTTGTATGGTACTTACTGTTAGCTCATTTTGCAAACTTCTCCCCAAAGTTCTCCTTGTTGCCATGGTCCTCCTCACAGGTTCTCTCTGCACTCCTGCCCTCCTTAACATGCCATGTGGTGTGTTGTTCTGCCTTGTACTGATCAAGAGCCTGTGTTTCCAGACCCTGCCATCAATGTCTCGGATTCCTTCACCCTTCCCCTGGGCTTTGTGAACTCACCAATCACGCTGCAGTGTAACTTGACCACCAGCAAGTACACCCACCGTGAGAGCTTCTGGATGAAGAACGGAGAGGAGATCTCTGGGACACGGGACTTGGGGAAGTACATCGAGTACAAGTGAGGGACACGTGTTCATGTTTACATACCTGTTATATAACATATCTGTTAATGTAAATACAGAGAAATACTAATTTTGTAATAATTTATTTATTCATTCGTTTACCAAGAGAAATCTGTTGTCTTCAGAAAAATATAGCTGTGAATTTCCAAAGGGCACAAAGCAGACTAGTCATATCTAGTATCTGAGTATGAGTGTTCCTGTAGTTCACAGTCGAGTTACCAGACAGTCAGTCAGTTAGTCCTTGTTCTAGCATTCAAGATATGAGCATTCAGACTGGCTGCACTTTGGTTGCTAGCTTGCATGTCTTACTAGTTTATTTACCATGCAAATCTATATTTATATATATATATATATATATAAATATAAATATTATATTTAAAAATAATATTTTTTAAAATATAAATATTATAAAATATTATAAAAATATGAATATTATATTTTAATATATTTAAAATATAATATTTTTTATTACTGATGGACATTATCTGACATAGATGTATTGCACAAATTTCAGTCAAATTTCAGCACAAGAAACGTGTCATTTAATAAATACCTGATTCCAAATGAGTCTGATGCAGTGCACAAATGCTTCTCTCTCTGCTAGCATTTAACCTTTTCCCCACTTCAGAAAGTGTGATTCTAGGCCTGAGAGCACATTAGCATGGGCCAGGCTAACGATTAACCTCGAAGAGTAACCACCTCACTACCAACAGCCACACAATGTGACGTTGTTTTGGTTTTTTTTGGTTTTTTTAAACAGCATTCATTTTTGTCAACTTCTGAAAATAAAAGCATTGTGTATTGGCTTGTGATTACCAAACAACAACTTCACAGGAAGGGCAGATTGCTAATTTGTTTTTTGTTTTTTTTGTTTTGTTTTTTCAATTAAAACCATTTAGCAATTTGCTAATCCAGGCAATTTAATATGCAGAAATCTTCTGAAAATTGAGTATGTGAAAACAACAGGAGAAGCTACATTCCTAAACCTTCCCCAAAATTCATATAGCTGACATAAAAAAAAATATATTCCTTTTTAGGATTATTATAGGAAATTGTTGAAACACAGCTGCACAGTAATCAGGCCATTGTAAATGTGTATTATAATTAAGAATTGTGCGCTTTGCTCAAAATGGCAACTGCCAGACAGTGGGTGCACTCACACCTGGCTGGGTAGAAAACCAAGCAGAAACCAAGGCTGACTCAATATGTAATTAATATTTAAAAGGTTAATACATGCACACATGCATATATATAAAGCTTGTCTGTGAGTGTGCTTGTGATATATATGCATAATATATATATAAGCTGCATAAAGAATTATGTGGCAGCTTGTTGCTAAGAAACATCACATACTTGCTCTCTTCAGATTATGGGTGAGGACAAGTAGTGGCAACCCTTGATTATTCATTCGTTATCTGAATCCAATCAGGGTTGGGGTAGGGGGGGCTGTACACATGCACCCGGGACAGGTTGCCAGTCCATTATTGGGCACACACACACACACACACCCACACCAGGACAATCCTGATCTCCATGTTTTTCGGACTGTGGGGGAAAAAACGGAGCACCCGAAAGGAAACCCTTGCAGAGAATATGGAAACTCCACCCAGATCCAGACCCAGCACTGGGAGGCAACCATGCCACCGTTAATCAGTTAACTTCAATTTTTGTTCAAACACAGGATCCAGAAACCAAGGGCGGAGGATGCAGGAGAGTACATGTGTGTATACACATTTGACTTGGCCCCTCCAGCTAATGCCACCATTGAAGTGAAAGGTATGATTATCTCTTTCCTGGTATGGAGAAATTGTCTTCAACACTTAGGAGGGCAGTCAGTGGCCTCATTGAAAATGCTTCTGTGCCCTGTCCCTTTCACTCATTTTGAGTTTTATTTTTACATGGGGTGTTTTGAGTCATTGGACCTTTCACATTTCTTATTTTCAGCTCATGAAACTTCTGTAAGGTGGGTTTGTCAGCGATGATTCATTTAGTAAATGAATTCATTTCACTCATTACTTTGCTTATAACTAATAACGTCCTTATGTAATGCATCTAAGGAAAGATTATGACCTATTTGTACAAGCAAATGCACGTAAAGTATGAATTGGCATAGTTGACATCTAATATTATAAGTCTTATAAGGCTAAGTGCCCTGGTAAAAGAAAATCCTGATATCAGTAAATGAAACCGTAACATCTTATTGAAATAAGAGCTTCTTAAAAATAAGAGCTTCTTAAAAAATCTGAATCAAGAAATGACGTTTGAAGTCTGAAACTAAAATGGAGATGTAGTCTGTCTCAAATCAGTCAATATGCACTATATTCTTATACTTTGCACTATGTACTAAACTGATTACCTAGATGTTTGCAGTAGTAGAATAACCTCCACAGGAACAACACCGCTGCCAGAAACTGTTTGCTCTAAAATTGTCGAGGCATGTACAGATGCAGTTAAAGAACAAACACCACCAGCTCAAATCTCCATAGGTGCATTGGCAAACATCTCAAATATTTGTTTCGGCAGCCTCTGATTGCCCCGCCTCTTCTGTTACATAGGTTGTGGCCGTTGATTGCAGAAGTGTTCAGTGTTCCACACTTTTGTTTTTTGACAGTCCTTGAAGATCTAGTACAGTACATCTTTCTGTGTTTTCCATACATTAAAAGTCCAGTATGCAATGGAAGTACCCTGCATGAGACACAATTATGGTATGATAGATATATATCATTTATATAAATTTGATAAATGACACATGAAAGCTCTCGCGTGCGCACGCACACACACACACACACATTAGTTGACTAAGATAGGTGACCCATGACTAAAGTAGGCATCAGGGAAGGAAGATGGATGAGAGTGTATGTGACATAATAATGTTGCAGCAACTATGAATATCAACATCACAAACTTCTAAATAATGTAACTTGAAGGCTTATTTGTCACTGTTTATAAAGGCAGTGAGCAGTAAAGCCATGCACAATGTCATTCTTCATAACAGACCATTCTTAGACAGTCTGTAACTTGATGGTATTAAAATTCTGATAGAGTAAAAGTCAAATAGCACAACCTGTCCAACAGGATAATCCCAACGTAACTAAAAATCAAGTTTAATTTATGTTCAAACTCAAAAATTTCTTCCAAATATTGAAATAGATATGGTCCATTAGTCAAAAGCATTTTGTTTCTATAGAGAGAGACAGGCGTGAGTCATAGTTTGGACTACTCAAATTTCTTTCATGCCTAACAAAAAAAAAAAATCAAAATAGAAGACATTTGGTTAATATATCTTAAACTGCTTATCTGACCTATGTTCATGATGTTCTGTCTGGATGAGCTGAAAAACATGTGGCTTAAAAAAACAACACTTAATAAGGTGTGGTATTTTAACATTGTTGCCAGTCTATTTACTTGAGTACCTTGGTTCAAGTACTTACTGTTTCTCTTTTTCCTAATAATTTAGGATCTTTTTTTGTGGCAAATGTCACTATGTTGAAAATGTCAGTGTTTTCATCACTTCAGCAGTTCAGAGCAATGCCAGTCAGAACCATTTATAATGGGAAACGTAAACAGCTGTTATGTTCTCTCAAGCTGTATTTTATAGCATCTTCTTTATCAGAGTAGATTATACAAGAATAAAAGACAAATTCATAAAACCAAGTGATCAGATGGAGGCCAGTAAAATGCTAGGCCTCTGTCTGTCGCTCTGTCTGTCGCTCTGTCTGTCGCTCTGTCTGTGTGTCTTCTTGCATATCTTTCCCACAACTTTCCATCTGTTCTCTTTGTGTTTCAGGTGTTGCAACATTAATGACTAGTGCCAGTACATGTTGACGTTTGTAACATGGCTATATTTTGCAGTGCAGCACATGCTGAGTCAAAGACACAAAACTTGGAAACTGAGAAAGGGCATGATGTCATGACAGAGTATCAGTATGACGGCATGATCAGTTTGACAGGAGAGTCTTTTATGCTGGAGTCCTTGTCATACCTATTGTAAATCTGAAACCTTGTAGGGAAAAGCCAGTATAATACTTTAGAGAATTATGCTAAGATGGTTGTTGTATAAAATGCAAAATTCTAATCTTTTCTCCCACGTAGCACACCTTATGTTGCTATTAAAGTAAGCAGTCAGTAGGAAATGAATATAGAGGATCAGAGTTTCAGTATACCCTGCACACACCTGTCCCTCTTCTCATTGGTTTTACTGTGTTCTGCAGTAACAGATGTCAGCATGTTTGAATGGTTGGGGATTAAACATCATATTCTGAATGCTGCCCCACCCTACCTGCTCTGTGCTCTCTCTCTCTCTCTCTCTCTCTCTGTCTGTCTCTTTGTTTATCTTTTAATATAAACTTTATAATATATAAATATAAAAAGATTTAAAAAATTCTTTTAATATAAGCAATCAGCAAATAAGCTTTAAAGTCAGATTTATTCCTTTGTCCTAAATCACACATTTACTACCTCCACAGAACCAATAAATGGTCTAACTTTAGATTAACAGAAACAGACACTGAGCGGGTTCCCTGTTTACAAATGAGTTTCTTTACATACGTACATTGCCCTATAAACAGAGCAATGCTATCTGGACCTTTCCCAATACTAAGCACTCTCTCGTGCTCCTTTGTTGGGTTATTTTGTTTGTCTGAATTGCCTGAGCTGCAAAACAAATCTGCATTCTGGTTCTGATTTTACTTCTGACTATAAGCCTTCTGAACCTTTGTTCTTTTAGATGAAAAATACAATATTTCCTGTCTTGGTGAAACCAAGCTTTGTGACATCACAGCCTTCTTGTTTTTTACATCTGTGTACATTTTTTGATATTTTATGTGTCTTAGATTTGTGTGTTTCCCTTTGAGAGCTTTATAAGCAAGACCTTCAGCTTTTGGTTTCCAACACCTGAAAATAATGTGCAATTCACACTTTGTCGGGGATTCATTTTCTGAAGAATTTGATTAAAGGCCACGTGAATGACGCTGTTAAAATAATTAAACTTTGAAAAAAGGAAATGTTATCCACCATAAGAGAGAAGGGTATGTGTGAGAGATTTTCTGAAATAAGGGTCCTTTTGATGTTGCCCTTATCTTTCTGTACCTTTGCTTCTCTCCTTCAGCCGCTCCAGACATCACCGGACACAAACGCAGTGAGAATAAGAATGAGGGAGAAGGAGCTGTCCTCTACTGCAAGTCCGTGGGTTACCCATATCCTATCTGGCTCTGGCGCAAATTGGACAAAGGAGCACACTCTGTATGTTTCACTTCCCTTCTGTCATATTGACTCTTGACTGTTCCTGAGAAACCACACAGTTCACAGCTGGTCTTAGAATCCTGACCCCCCCCCCCATCCCGAAATCAAAGTCTGCATGAGTATTTGTACCCTTGTATTTATGCAATCACCTTGCTATTTATCTCACTATCACCTCCTGCTTCCATTACCCCTTAATTTCTCGGCTTCCTCTTAAATGGCATTGTAGGATATTGACAACTCCTCCGGACGGTTCTTCATCAGCAGCAAGGACAACTACACAGAGCTGTCCATTATTAAGCTGGACATCGGCTCTGACCCTGGAGAGTACGAGTGCAACGCCACCAACATCATTGGCACCGCCTCCATGTCCTCAGTGCTGCGTGTTCGGAGCCGCCTGGCCCCTCTCTGGCCCTTCCTTGGGGTTCTAACTGAAGTCATCATCTTGGTCCTTATCATTGTCATCTATGAGAAGCGCAAGAAGCCCGATGATGTGCCTGACGGTGAGTTCACCTGTCCAGGCCAACCAGCAGTGCATGGGCACTTTTTACTGCTTCTTTGTGAATTATGTTTGAAAAGTCTTTCTGTCGAGTGGATAGCTATTGAGGTTGGGGAAAAGCTAAGAGGACTTTAGTCCACTCTTAAGTTTTACTTAATCTGATATGCATTCATAAAAGTGCTGATGTCATCTTGCTGATTGATTATATATGAATTTCAATGTATTATAGTTCATATTTGATTGGTCAAGAATTGTTCCAAATGTAAGTTTCATCCGTGCTGCTTAATTAACTCTCTTTCTAACCTTGCAGCATCTCAGCACAAACTCTTTGGGACAATGTGCACTATTATCTGATACTGATCCTCTCTTATACTTAATAATTCAGTTTCACAAGGACCAGCCCAAACACACACACACACACACACACACACACACACACACACACACTAGTAGACCATGTGATGTCAGTACACAGGGCCCAATCCGATATACAGGGGAAATGTGACTCCATATTGTATGTGTAGCTTGTGCATATTAAATCATTCATGTCTTTTGAGGTCTAGTCCCAAAGCCCTTTGTTTTCACCTGTGCTGTATTGGAATGGAAGGTCAGCTCTACCCATAGCATGGCTGAAGGCATCAGTAGGCAGTGTAGCGACTTAAGCTCTTGTGAAATAAGTATACAAGAGATTAAAAGTTTTGTGTGGTTTTTAGCAGACCAGCACACTGTTTCGTGCTGGGTGATTTGTTTGACAGTACAAAGTTTTGCTCTTATTTTTTTTTTTTTTTGAACATTGACTGCTAATGACTCATGAGCTGAGCTATTGAATACTGCTATCTGGTGGCTGAAAATTGTAATTCTTAAAATTAGAAGCAGTAATTTGTTAAGGCTACGCCTTGATCTCAAATGTTTGATTAAGTTATCTTTACAGTTTTGGTATTATAACACACCCCCTCTCTCTCTGATTTGCATAACCTTAACACTTGGTGGTAAGTGAGAGTACCTGCATGATGAGTCTGAATGTGATGTTCATCCAGACATTCTCCTCCCATACTATAATCTGCATTAGATGCTCTGCCTCTGGCTTGAATCTTATGATTTGTGTTGAATTTTACTTTCATTAAAATTGAAATATTTCATTTTCTGTTGTTTTCTGCTTAAGCTGATATCTTAGACTTTTCTTTTTGCTCACTTACATCTTGAAATCTTTTATTTTAGACATAAGCATGAAAATCTAAATGCTTTGAGTTAGAATATTATCCTTTGATGTAAATACCATGAAGCATTTAATGTAGCAGAGGCAAAGAAAATCAATGGATCAACACATTGCTTGAGGCCTTCCATTACTGTCATTCTGCAACAGCATCCTTTGAATGACCACAAAAAACAATGCTTGTTTTTTGTCTTTTAATGGGAACATGGCATTTTGCATTTACTAACATAACCCACTACGGAAACGTAACATAAATACAGTGATTGACAATATGCATGGTAGAATGCAGTGTATCTGTTATATTGTTTTTAAAAAATGAATCTCCCTTGCTTGTGAGATGACTTGAGGTTGCCAGAGGTCCTGAACTAATATGATACATTTTTTGTTTCCTAATATTTTAAAGATGATGAACCAGCTGGGCCAATGTAAGTACCAGTCAGTTTATTTCTTTGCATCACTACCACTTAGGCAGTGGTGAGATCGCCACCTGCTGGACATGTAACTTGTCCCAAAAATGCAACCCCAACTAATGTCTTCTGCAATAAATGATATTTAAAATTGAAGAAACAAAAAAACTTCTAACATTATGCTGTCCAGATTTTCTCATTTTGGATGTGAAGCATATGAAGTAAATATTGTTCTCTCCAAATAAACTTCAATTCACCACATTACATTAAGATTTATTAGTGTTTTAGACCTCGGTGTGATTATATTGCCAGTCATTGATCACATTGCATGGGTAGAGAAACAAGATAAAACAGCTTTTTCATTAAAATGAATAATTTTCAGAGTTCTTCTCACATCCCTTTCAATGAGTATCGGTGAATGACTTTGCAAGTTTTTTAGACCTGCTGAATGATACTTTGATGTAATTTCCAGGAAAACTAATTCAACTAACAACCACAAAGACAAAAACCTACGTCAGAGGAATACAAATTGAGCTGAGCACTATTACGGTAAAAACATACCTACTTTCATTTTGTTGAATTAAAACATAATTAAGAATTACATTTTATAATCAGTCATAATAATAGTACCCCAATTAGTAACTTATTTATTTTCAGCATTTTTTCTCTTTGTATTTCTAAATTGGTTGGTTTGTTTGTTTTTAGATAAAGACATTCATATCATGACCACATGAACGTAACAAAGAAAAAGCGTATTGGGACTACGAAAGTGTTGGTGAGACAGTACATACAACCACTCAAGGCATGCCTTATGATGTGAAGAGGATATCTGACGAGAATGAACAGTTATTAGTAATGGTGTGAATATTATGAACATTTTATTGCATGATTGTGTTGCTTTATATTTATCTTTTGTTCATACTGACTTTTCTTTTTCATGTCAATGAATAGACATGTAGTGCATGCAAGATATTAACCTGCTGTTTGATACAGATATGGGACTTGAGTTATGTATTTCAGAGTGACTTCATGCAGATAACATTTATATTTCAAGCAAACCATCAACTTTGCAGTATAAGCAAATCTACCACTATGTTTCTGGTATGAGAGTTTTTGGAAAGTATATCATTTTGCTGCATATCATTTGGTAAGGTGACATAACTAAAAGCTTCAATAAGAGATAAGGGCTTTACAACGTCCTATAATGTTTAATTTGTATATATACTGTACATCGAGTTATTTATGTATGTATCAATCACTGAAAATATCCAGTTATCTGAATGTTATTCATTCTGACACACTTAGTGTTCAGGTGTAATTGCTAATGTCATTTTCTAATTCTAAACCTTATCTATCTATGTCTCAGCTTTTTCTGTATGCAAACTATACAGCATGGCTTCTATCCTATGCAATATTTGTTCATATATAGTAGAATAAGGCTTTTCTTTTTTGTTACTATTGGCTTTTGGTTGCCTATTGAAGCTTTAATATTATAGGTTTGCCATGAATAGCAAAGTGCACTGTTCAAACCATAAATGACACCTGACGATATCTAGTCACCGGCTGTAATGTTTCAGCTGCTTGTGTTCCTTCCTGGAGCAGAGGTCCAGCAGTGCAGAAGAGAAAACAAAACATAAACAAACAAACAAGCAAACAAAATGCAATGTGGGTGATCATAAGACACATCCAATGTCATTTTTAACAATTAAAAAATTCCCAAGTCAACTCTGTGTGTTTTCTTTTTTTTCCTCTCTCATCTCTCTCTACCAGAGGCGGACATGGTATTTTAAACAGTGCCATACAACAGGTCATTTTTATTGTAAAAATGCATTACCAATGTATGAGCAAGAATTACATCGTTGTTTATGAAAAGTGGAAAAAGTCCATAGATGCAGAAACGGCACACTCCAAATATAGACTCCAGATATAATGAATTTACATAACATAAACCTAAATGGTTATGCTTGCATGTGTCTGATGGTTTGCTATAGTAATGCAGTCAGTAGAGTACCTGCAACTCCATCAGCACAGCCTGCGTCTCACGCGTCTCAGTACTCATGATATAAGCCCTTCACACCATAAACGCTCTTTCTGGATTTTTAAAAAGTTTCCCAGTATAAGTACAACAATAGTACTACATGATCACAAAATAAAAGGTGGTTGCTCAACAGCAGTAACAACATAACACCACACGGGGGCACTGATGGCCAACAATGAAATACTCAAAGGACTGTCCAATTCTATTCTAGTATTGCACCAGAATAAACTGCAGAGACTTCATTATGTATATCTGAATTTTTTGAAGAGTAGTATATGCACAGTAAATACTATAGCAAAAAGTCGCATGATCTAATTTATCCCTGTTGTCTTTCCTATGTACTGAATTGTCTGATAAGGTTGCAGCAAGAATTTTAATTCCACAATGGATATTGAAAAATGCCATTTTTCCCCCCATTTTATCCTATTTTCTGCTCACTAATATAAACATGCTGGCAATACACCGAATTATTTCTCACACGTACTTGCAGCACATCCTGTACACACATGCACACAAGCTCAGAAAATACTCTCAGAGTACACACCTGTATACATTCTTCTCCATTTCTGGGCTGGATCACTCTGAAGGCTGTACTTCTAACTCACGTGCATGTTGTGTTCCACAGGCTTCATCTGTTCCAATGCACATTATGCTGCCATAATTTCTTTTATTGCCTGTCATCCGTTTCCCAGCAACCTACTTATGGTGTCAGTACTTAATACCATAACCTCATCTTCTGATGACCATATATCAAGAAGCGGTGACCATATATCAAGAAGAAGTTTGCTCATTAAATATGTCCAGCATTTTCTTGAGTTTGCTTACGTCCAGCTCTTCTGTCAATATTAAAGTGTAAAGACACATACTCATTATGACAAACCCATCACTTTATCTTTGATTGAAGGGATATATATATATATTACTATTATAAATATATAGTAATACTATTATACACTATACTATACTATTATAAAATATGCTACGGGTGCAGATGATACATATTTGATCCTTTATGGCTTGTATCATCTTGTATCACCTTTTTTTAGGAAAAGGTTATGACGGCAATAATATGACAATTCTAAACAGTTATAATTTTGTCCTACTATATCATTCTACTATAACCTCTGCTACAATAAGATATTTTTCAATTCAATATTTTTTTCAAATTTTGTCAATATTTGGACACATGACACTTCCATACATATTAATATGAATCTTATTCAAGGACACAGTTGCTTGCTAGGGCAGCGATATTAGCTAACTTCCTTTCTCAAACCCACGGTTATCACCTGATGAATGCACATAATCTGTCGTTCCATGTTCCCATGATAGAATATGTAATGCATGTAAAATATACTGTAATCTCACTTGGCTGTAAATCCTTTGCAAACATCAGCAAATCAATTGCCCAGACGAAACTGAGTCGTTTTCGTAACACCCCCCAACTCCCCACCCCCTCCCCAAGTCGGTTTAGGTGGTTCGAGCTTATTTGCTGTGGCAACGTGATAAATTGTCCTCATGTATATTCATGCAACTATAAAGCTTTTGAACATTGAATTGGTGACGTCCGATGGTGCTTTGTAATGAAAATTGAAATTTGAGCTTAAAATCTTCCTGTTTCAGGATACTTTGAGAGCTATGATGCTTTGTCATTGAAACGCTCGTCAAATTGTTTCCTCACGCGGACACGTCAGTGTTCCAGCATCCCGACATTGCTTCAGGAGTGTGCTTTCATTTTGCGCTCACGGAATTGGTACCTGGTATTACACGAGAGTGCCGCTGCAGCGGGATGGACTATAACCAGCCGACCGAGCGCGTTTGTGTATTAATATTTGTGACGACTGTGCGTCGCAGATAAGATGTTTGTTGTTTGAAAAACTAAGTGCTATGCACACGCGTACTCTTTATTTATTTTAAACCGTGATTCGTTCAATTGCGCTTGTCGTCCCTTCATTAAGACATCGAAATGGATAGATTACAATCTTCCATGCGCAAACGACTCTACAGTTTGCCCCATCATATTGGACACAAAACTGCTATGACTGGAGACGGCGAAGACAGCGACAAGGACATTCAAAGAAAGAATGTCAAAATGAAACATATGCCTTCACCCTCTTCCACGGGAAGCTGTAAAGGCGAGGCCAAGAGCGGAGACGCGGAGACAGATGTAGGGAGACCCTTCAGAACCAACGTGAACGGTGACTGCCGGCGATTTAGGGGTAGTCTGTCTTCCATCACCAGTCGTCATGCCCCAGACGCAGATTCGGCGGAACAGAAGCGCCTCATTACCGAAGAAGACGCCAGCCCCGAGGATGACAGTCCCTTAGAGGAACCCGGCGGCGGGGACAGCCAGGGCGCACAAGGTGGCCGTAGCGATGGAGCACAGCAGGCAGCTTCTGATGAACAGTCGAGTTTTATAAAGTTGGAGGGTATCGATCAGATCACACCAGACGAAGAGAGGTTGTATCAGGCGGGCTTCATGCATCGGCAGTTCGGGGCAATGCTTCAGCCAGGGGTCAACAAGTTCTCTCTTCGAATGTTCGGTAGTGAGAAAGCAGTGGAGCAAGAGCAGGAAAGAGTCAAATCCGCCGGATTTTGGATTATTCACCCATACAGTGACTTCAGGTAATTTTCAAACAAGTGTCTGTTTTATAATCAATTGCTCATGTACATCTTTCTTTTTTACCATGTGATAGTATATGAATGAACTTTCTTCTGTAATTAATAGAAAGAAAAACGCCATTGTGCATTTGACTTTTTTTAGTCTAATTGTGCTTGTTTTCCTTATTTAGCTCTTGGCTTTGTTGTTGATTGCGGTGTAGATTTGTGGGATTACATTTATCTTTTGTGCCCTTGAGTAAACTAATATTACTTGAACTGTTAATTATGTTACATTATATTACCCTTTAAGACCAGACTGTGTGGTCAGTAATTATTTCCTCCACAGTAATTCAAGTCTTTCAACAGGCAAATAATGGAGGAGCTGATACTGATAATAAATATATAAATATAAACTGTTCCTGAAGTCAGACTATCAGTTTTGTCTAACTTCTTAATGTAAGCTTTTTTCATTTTTGTTGAATGGGCTATGAAAACCTGCTATAATATATATTGAAATATGGTGACAGTTGCCTTGATAAGGTAGTTTGGTCAGAAGTTCATTTTGAATAGCTATAATTTTAAAGTTTAAAATATTACATCAAACATCAAGGGAGACCACCACTGTTTTATTCACTCTCATGTATACTGCAAGTATTCTGTACTATATCATTCCTTTTAACAGATTAGCAATACATACCACGGTATTGAACATTAATATAACCACAGGAATTTTTAAGATCAAATTTATATATGATGGATTTTTCATAGCTACATGAAAAGACAGGAATAGAAAAAGCAATAGAATCAGTGGGGTGAGTGAAACGGGCTGCGTGGTCATGTGGTAGAGCTTTTCAGGTTATGGACTTCATCCAGTCTGTTGCGTTTAGGACTTTACGAGTAACCCAGAATTTACCCCGCATACAGTCATTACAGACAAGTACTACGAACCTGAGATCTGAGATCGCAGATCTTTTTAGTATTTATAGAGACATCCTGCATCTTCAGGCATCTCAAATTTACATTTCCTGTTCTCTCACTCCCTGTTCACCTCTCCCTGCAGTGCTGTCCGACCTTTGCATCTTCACCCAACTGAGTGGGGTAGACGCACTTCTGCAGAGAGGTCGTTTTTGGGCAGATAGTTTGCACAGATAGTAGTGACCTGCAGTGAGTGTGGAATGCTGACAGTGTAAAGAGCCCGGAGTCTGTGGCGTTTAAATTTAGACCACGTAAACAGGCCGCTTGATTCCAGCTGCATACTAAACATCTGGGTGACAGAGATGATGACTGGTGCTGGCAACAAGAGATGACACAGTTTCCTGAGGAAGCTTCATCAAAAGTGCTGGAACAGGGATTGGCAAAGACAATTAAAACCATTAAGAATGCTCAGCAGTATGAGCATTTCTGCAATGTGAGCAATAGAATGCAAAGGCTTTACTTCACCTGAGCCATAGTAAGGATCTAGAGTCTATAGTAACTTTAGAGTACCTTTAGAGTATAGTATCATTATTTACACAGACCTGTTCAACAGTCCTAAATCTCTCTTAACTAAGAACATGCTTTTCTAAGAGATTCCATCACTGTTTTGTTACATCAGCAGTATGCTCTTGTTAGGCCGTTATTTTGCTAATGGGATTTACAACAGTAAAGAACTGTACTGCAACAGTGAAGCTCTGTACTGCAGCAGTGATGAACTACAGCAATAGTGAAGTGCTGTACTGCAACAGTGAAAAACTGTATTGCAACAGTGAAGCACTGTGGTGCAACTGTGAAGCACTGTACAGCAGCAGTGAAGAACTGTACTGCAACAGTGAAGCACTAGTGCAACTGTGAAGCACTGTACAGCAACAGTGAAGAACTGTACTGCAACAGTGAAGAACTGTACTGTAACAGTGAAGCACTGTAATGCAACTGTGAAGCACTGTACTGCTGCCTCTTTCAGTGATACACATTTTAGGGCTGTGCATTTAACACTATATGAATCAAAATAGCAGTGGTTTTTACACAATAAACTGACACTATATACTCACGAGCTGTTTTATATTTTATTAATAACACCTTTCTGAAGTCTGTTGCTATGCCTGATTCTCTAACTCTTGATAAACGGTCAGTTTCCATCAAGTACTGCTGCCTCTGTGTTTTTGGGAGCCAGATGTCTCTAAATGCAACAGTGCCACTGACATGTGTAGAAACCCCAGCAGCATTACAGTAAATGTGTACTGGCTCAACACTCACCAGCACTAGTATGGCAGTGATGATGCTGGGCTGAGGACGGTCCACCACCCTAATATCTCTACTCATCAGTGATCTTGTGGTCAGACACTGTCTAGTGACGAATGGGGAGGAGGGTGGTTGATTGTGCTTTCCAACAGATGGGCTACCCTGTAGGTGTTTTGTAGTGTGTACCAAACTGCAATCATGGTGGCATTTAAAATAATCAGTGTTTTTGTCAAAGTCATGTAGCAGTGCATGGAGAAAGCTTTCAAGCTTATGCAAATATGAAACAATTGTTGAATGAAGATAATATTCCATGGTGATGGAATGTGACTGAATGGTCAGTCAGTATGTCTGGAATGTGCTGCAGCTTAGGTGAGTTGTTCTATATAGATGTGAAATTTTAAAATGAGAGTGTTGCTCTCAGTCACAGCATTTCTGGCTCTTGTGAGGAATTCATATGTCATTCATATGAAAAGCCTAATTGACAGTTGTGCTCAATTTCTCAATATATTACCAAATCTTCAAAATGATTACCCAAGATAAATAAAGACAAGCTGAAATGATGCTTGCTTTACATCTTATGCTTATCTTTGTAATGGCATACTTCTACAAAACCAGACTCTTTAAATATTTAAGATTTAGTGTGAAACAGGCTTTTTCCACTGCCATTTTCCAGTAGACAGACATGGTGAGAAGTCTGCACAGCAAGCATACCGACACATTCAGTGATACTACTTACGTTCACGGATTAGCAAATCATTGCAGAATGTTAATGACTATTGAAAACCAAATTCACACATCACTGTGATGTGGCTCGCTGTGATTAAACTAACAGCATTATTATAACTGAAAGGATGATTCACCTTGATCTTGAGCTGCACAGATCAGTACTGATGGGGTGCTTTCTGTAGTGATATAGACATGTAGATGTCCCTGTGTTCAGACAGAATGGCAGGTTACAGACTGTAGGAGTTAGCAATATTGTACATCGAGCTAACGTGAAAGTTAAAAGAAAATGAATGTGAGATTATTGTGTTCTTTGCTCATATTTGCTCTAAATGAATGTTACGTCATGGTTGATAAATGTAAGGTCTTCCCTACAAAATATTTCTGCACACTTCCTGTTTAATGTGTAACTGTTCTAAAGCATTCTACTGTGTAACAGTGTAACTGTTCTAAAGCATTCTACTGTGTAACAGTGTAACTGTTCTAAAGCATTCTACTGTGTAACAGTGTAACTGTTCTAAAGCATTCTACTGACAGTGGCTGCACCATCTGTCAGAAGCCAGATGTTGATGACAAATCCTTTATAATCTGAAAACTGAGGAAAATCTGGCAGATTTAATGATACTTTTAGATGGTACGCTCTTGGGTAATCATCACCAAAGGTCATTTTAAGCAGTTGCGAAGAGCCAAATGTTTACAGAAATGTGAAGAAGGCCACTGGTTATATTAAATCTTGGAACAGTGTAACTACATATAAAAAGTCTTGATGAGTTTGATGGCATATCCTGATGGGTGTGAGTTTTACTGGTTTCCTGTGGACTGACAGTTTCATCGTAAGTAAAGATTACCAAATAGACTGATAGTTTTATCATAATTACAGATTACCAAATAGACTGATAGTTTTATCATAATTACAGATTACCAAATAGACTGATAGTTTCAGCATAATTACAGTTTATCATATATACTTGTAGTTCCAGTATATTTGCAGTTCTTGTAAAGACAGAGCTTTATTAACTGAGTTAGTGTTTGAACAGAGACTTTTACATGTTTACTTGCTTATCATCTTTTGCAAATTATGCAAAAATAGTAATTGTGTGCAGAACATACCCCATTTATAAACCACTTGTCTGCAGTAAATCTACAATAGGAATGCTATATTGGGATTAATTTAAAAATCCAAACAGATTGTTCAAAATGCTGGATATTGTTTTCTGTTACTGTAATCTATATTATTCTCTGGGGTAAATCAACCCTCTGAGTGATTGGTATCGGCATAATTATGACACAGCACTGGGCTAGAATTTATTATTCAAAAATATGCACCAAAAACCAAACCAGCACTCCCAAGATAGAACTGAACAAGGGGAATTAAGGACATCACCACCCTGTATATGCCTGAGAGAATGAAAATGTGAGAGTAAGATATAATGTGCTTACTTTCTATCAGAACAGCATTGTGGAAAATATAGACATGAAATCTAGTATCAGGATGTTTATCGGTTTGTGACTCATTCACTGAGGAAGCCAAAAAGGTTAAAATCTTGGAGGCATGTCAAGGCCAGCGAGGTAATTAATGCTGGGGACAGCAATTACACAGTCTTTCTTGTAAATGCTTCACCCTGCAGCAGAAAATGCAGTTTTGCCAAAGGGCTCCTGGTCAACATAAAGATCTTTCTTTACTTATACACTATACATCCAGTTCCTAAAGGGGGAATGTATTTACAAATGATAGAGAAATAGTGACCATATCAAACCAGGTTCATCTTCAGACAGTCTGGTCCCCTAAGACATTTTACAGACAAATTCATGCTTAGTATTTTTAAACACGATTATAACACAATAATTCCTTTCTCACCTACTTTTGCTATTCCTGTGCTACTTACTTGACTTTGTGTATAATCATAAGACTAAGAAAATAAGAGTCTTAAGAATATGACTTTCCTAAAGTATTTTAAGATATCACAAGAAACATGATGTATGAAAGAAACTACTTACAGTTTTGAGTCTGGCAATATGGGATATTTTTTTATCAATGGAGATAGTTTCACAGCCAGTGCTAAGATAAAACACATCTTTATTTTGATATATTTTCACTTCTTTGTAACAAGTGCTCTTTTTGTTCTGACCAGGTTTTACTGGGACCTGATTATGCTGCTCTTAATGGTGGGAAACCTGATCATCATCCCCGTGGGCATCACCTTCTTCAAGGACGAGCACACTCCAGCCTGGATCGTCTTCAACGTGCTCTCTGACACCTTCTTCCTGGTGGACTTAGTGCTGAATTTCCGGACTGGCATCGTGAAGGAGGACAGCACAGAGATCATCCTGGACCCGCAGCAGATAAAGGTGAAATACCTGCGTAGCTGGTTCGTGGTGGATTTCATCTCCTCCATCCCGGTGGATTATATCTTCCTTATTGTCGAGACGCGGATCGACTCGGACTTCTACAAGACAGCCAGGGCCCTGAGGATCGTCCGCTTCACCAAGATCCTCAGTCTGTTGCGACTGCTGCGGCTGTCCCGTCTCATCCGGTACATCCATCAGTGGGAGGAGGTATGCCTGTCCTCCTCACGCACTCAGCAGTACAGCGCTCTCATTTTGGAGTTCATTCTTCCACTAATAATAAAAAAAACTCTAAAATGTTTTTTGAGACATTTTGTGCATTCAAATTTTAAATATTTGTTATAGAAACTGAGTCAGCCTTAGAAGTAGTCAGACTTAAAAAAAGTAGCCTTAACGCTGATGAAGAAAAGTTTTAGCAAACTGTCTTTGCATTCCTCTGGCCTGTTCTTGTGTCTGACAATTGTTAAACACTTACACTAGGACATTTTAATTGTTGAGATCAGTCAACCTTATCAGCCCAAAAACTGTTAAACTAAAGGAAATCTATGTAGGCAAGACACATCACTGTCTGTGTGGATTATATAAAACGTGATGGATCTACCTGATCTCCTTTCTTATGTCGCTGATCTCCTATGAACCATTAGTAACATCAGTAAAAATGTTATGTAACATGTCACAACCTTAAGCCAGTTTAAGAGCAATGAGAACTGTGCTCCGATTGAGCCCTGTATGAGACTCATGAGACTCACGATGTGTTCTGCTCGCAATCTCTATCACCTCCCTAGATTTTCCACATGACCTATGACCTGGCCAGCGCTATGGTGCGTATAGTGAACCTGATCGGTATGATGCTTTTGCTGTGTCACTGGGACGGCTGCCTGCAGTTCCTTGTGCCCATGTTACAGGACTTCCCCTCTGACTGCTGGGTTTCCAAAAACAAAATGGTGGTAAGTGGGAACCATAGAGAATCAAAAAACATTTTGTATATGACCATGTACACTTTATATGCTGAAAACGGTTTTGCCATAATCTCACATCATGTTTCTTAAAGTGGCAGATAATTAGTTGGCGTGTCAATTCATGTATATGAGACAATGGCTAAGAAACACAGACCTAAATAAATATGTTTATGTTTAATATTAGCCTTTCTTCTTATTGAACAATGCATGCTAATATGTAAGATTTAAAATTAATCTTACATCGAAATATACTCACATATATAATGTAAAACGTTAAAACTTAAAGTTTCTCTAAATGCTTTAGCCAGTTCTAAAGCTTTAAAGTTTATTTGTACAGCCTTGCTTTCTGAATATTATCCTCATTAAAGTGATGCCCCACAATGACTTGAAGCACATGTAACGACTCCCTGAGCTGTCAGTGAACATGTGACATTCTCCTCCTTTCCTGTCCTTTTTCTCTTATGGAATTCTGTAAGGGAGAAACTGCCATTTTTTCTCTCTTTCTCTCCCTATCGCTTTCCTTCTTTTATATATATATATATTTATTTATTTATTTCCTTCTTTAACTCTCATGTTTCATCACTCTTTCCTTCTCTGTTCCCTCTCTCTGCCCTCTGTCTTTTTCTCCCAGTTCCTCCAATTGCTGTCTTTCACATCCAAAATGGTGTGCGTGCATTAATTTTTATTCCTTGTCTCTCTTCTCTCGAGTGTGTGTTTTTCTCGACCCCTCGTGTCAACCACTCCCAACTCTCCACCTCCCTGTTTCTCTCTTCTCTCTTCTCACTCCCACTTCTCACCCTCCTCTTCCACTGCAGAATGACACCTGGGGTCAGCAGTACTCCTACGCCCTGTTTAAGGCTATGAGCCACATGCTGTGTATTGGGTATGGCATGTACCCACCTGTGGGCATGACCGATGTTTGGCTGACCATCCTCAGCATGATCGTGGGTGCCACCTGCTATGCCATGTTTGTGGGTCATGCCACTGCCCTCATTCAGTCACTGGACTCTTCTCGAAGGCAATACCAGGAGAAGGTTAGTAAAGGAGATGAGTTAAGAATGGAGGACTGAGCTGATGGTTTTCTTCTGAAGTTAGAAATAGTAGCGTCAAAAGAAACTAAAATAAAAGAAATATAAAATATGACGTAACAATTATTAACCCTATGCTTATATTTTACAATTATATGTAAAAATATAATATGTGATGCAAACAGATAAAGTGAGAAGAACCTGAGGTTTACATTGAGTTTTATCCAAGTGGTACGACGACCATCAGTGCACACTCTTTTGTCTTCCTTGCCAAGTACATTTTACGTGTTAATTGAACTGTTGCCATTTTTAATGAGGGGGAGACACAAGAGCTTTGACCTCTGCTGTGTCTAAAGACTAAAGTCGATTCAATACTGCTGCAGTTGCTATGGCAACTCGCATTGTTGATACTGCATGGTTTTATTGATGTAGCTTTGGTTTCCTCATGGATTCTTCAGTTAGTTTGTACTCTTCTTTAAACATGTTTTATAATGGATTGTCGCATCATGTTGTGTGACTCAGGGTTTTTTTTTTTCATTTTATTTCACCCTGAAGGGAAAATATGTTTGTGTTCAGACACAGAAGCAAAGACAGTGCTTGCACACCGATGTCTTTGGTTCTGCTTTCAGAATGCAGAGTTCATTCTCACAGCCCTGAATGGAAAAGTGGAAGAGCTGCAGGTTTACTGTGGCGTCAACAGAGCTATGGTGTCTAGTGAAGTTCGCTGTTTATTTCATTACCTGCTGTAGCCAGGCTTGTCACCCTTTGACCGGATGTCCATTCTTAATGACAATGTGATTACCACCAACCTGTTGACAACAATGGTCTTCGTTTCCTGAAAAGGACAAATTCCAATGACACTTAATTTTCCTACCACCATGACTCAGCCTACTTCACCCTGACAATTTTGTATGTGAGTTCATTCCCTTCCCTTCCGGGTCTCAAGAGTCAACCCCAACTGTACTATTTGACATTATTTCCTGTTGTAGTTCCTCTGTCTCCTGTCCTTGAAGATGATAATAGTAGGACCCACTTGGAGAACCAGCAGTACTACTGCAGGACCACAGAGAGTGACTGGTCAAACAAGTCACAACCATCATGGCAGCATTAGCATATGATGAAGGGCAGAACAGAACCAGGCTGTAGTCAGCAGGGTGGGAACATGGATGGGAAGAGAATGGGTGGGTGGCCAGGGAGTGAAGGTGTCTTGAGGTAGAAGCTTATAAAAGCGTGTGAGAGAGACCATGGACAGGAAAGGTGTTTGTTCTGTGGGGGATGTTTGTAAGCTGTAGAGTGAGAGAGCACTGCTTGGAGATGAGGGCAGTGTGAGGGGGAGGAAGCACGGAGGAGGCCTGAACGTTTCAGGCCTGCGAACGCCATGTCTTCTTCCAAGACATGAATAAAATAACAAAGACACGGCTAGAGGGAGAGTGGGTGAAACGAACCCTATCAATACTCAGTGTCCTTCCTAGAAGTCAAACAGGCAGGCAGGGATCAGGAGACATAGAGAAATAGAGCACAGAGATGGTTTCTGATGTGAAAACATTGTTGCGTTTCGCTATTGGAGTCGATGTGGGAAACATAAACATGTATCTCGCCTCCTCCTTTCCACAGCCTGTTGTTTGCTATCAAATCATTAGCCTGCACTGATGTATGAATAAATACTGTAGCTATATAACTCACACCTTCTGTAAGTAATAAGATTTTTGTTTTTCCCATTCAGATGTCATGTTACTTATCTATTTTCACTGTTCTGCAACCTCTGCAGTACAAACAGGTGGAGCAGTACATGTCTTTCCACAAGCTTCCTGCAGACATGCGGCAAAGGATCCATGACTACTATGAGCACCGATACCAGGGCAAGATGTTTGATGAGGAGAGCATCTTGGGAGAGCTGAGTGAGCCACTCAGAGAGGTCAGACCAAATACAACCTTCGTTCTGAGTATGCATTTTACATGACATTGAAGAAATGTATGACTATGAAGAGTCTGCTCAGAATGTACTTCTCTCCTCTTTTTTCCTTCTTCTGTCTACAGGAGATCATCAGTTTTAACTGTCGAAAGCTGGTAGCCACCATGCCCCTGTTTGCCAATGCAGATCCCAACTTTGTTACCTCCATGCTAACTAAGTTACGCTTTGAGGTGTTCCAGCCGGGAGACTACATAATTCGAGAAGGCACTGTAGGCAAGAAGATGTATTTCATCCAACATGGAGTGTTAACAGTTCTCACCAAGGGCAGCAAAGACACAAAGATTTCAGATGGATCTTACTTTGGAGGTAAGCAGCAAGTGGCCATAGAGCTAAAGTAGAAGGTGGAGAGATCCTGAGGAAAGTAACTGGGAATCCCTCATCATTTAATCCCACTTAATCATCGGTACATTGGACTGTGAAAACACAGTCTTCCTTTTTACTTGAATGTCTATCATTTCTTTGCAGAGAAATGTTTTTACCGTTATATTAGTTGAAGGTTCTCATGGAAAATGTCATGGGGGTGGACATAAATCAGTTGGTTTAATGAACTAAAAGTACTGAACGTTTAAATAATTACAGCTTTAATGATGCATTTCAAAAGAAAGATCTCAAACTCATATTTCAAGTAAACTTTTGAAAGAAATTTTATTGGAAAGCACAGGTAAAAGGTCACATGTAAAAGGTCACACTTGACAAATATAAGAGAAATTACATACTTAAAATATAAGCCAAAAACTAAATACTACAGACTCTTCCATCTAACTGATTATAATGCTAAAATATATACTATGCTTACAATAACATAATGAACAGCGGCATGCAGTAAAATGCAGGCATCCTACTTGTCTACTGCAGTTGAAATACATAGTAATACATTTGAAGTGGATAAAGCAATATGTGTTTCTATTCATAAGTTTATTTTGTTATTGTACTCCAGTTGTCTTAGACCTGGTTCAAGGAAAGGTTGAACTACAAACTCACTTGATGCATTACAGTGAAATACTGCAGGATTAAATATTCTGAAAATATTATGTAGTCTCATGTATTATGTATAACATGAGTGAGCCAAATTGATTTTAGCTGAAGTATTTGTAACGAGCTTAACTGTGCAGGCTGGTACTGTGGTGTTCCAGCAGTGTTATCATCTTGTTCTCAAGGGGAACTGGCACATTTCAGCAGCTTAAGGAAAATTTCCACCCAACATAAGTTAGCCATTCATGAAATTAATTTCCCTCCACTGTTACTCAGTGGGACTTTTGCAGTGATTGAAATAATAGGTGAACAAATAATGAATGGCTGATTATGGAGGTCTGGTGTGGGGGCTTGTTATCGGGCTGTTCACTGCAGCTGTTCACTGCAGTTGTTCACTTTATCTTACACTTACATTTGTGAGAAAAAAGTTGTGAAACCTTAAAATATTTGGGGCTTCGGCATGAATTGCTCCTAAAATGTGATCTTATTCAAGTTAAAATAAGAAACAAAGACAGTCTTATTTAATGAGGCAAACAATATTTTATATTTTTTATATTTATTTATTAAAAACAGTGAAGGTCAAAACTATAGGAAAAGTATGGAAACTTCTAGAACAAATGAAAATAAACAACTGGGGTCGGGTGTTCCAATCAATGTTTTTAATTACTTTAAAATGTCTGACATGCTTTAGTGCACATTTAAACAAACATCAGTAATTTTAATAGCACCTGTTTGGATTTTAAAGTAACACTGCTTGGCAGGAAAAATGGCAAGGTTAAACCTTCACCAATCAGGGAAGACAACATCAGAGTTCAATGTTTCAAGGAAATTTCAAGGCAGTGGTGTTCATACAAACACAAGGGAATGGTGCTCATACAGACATGAGGGAATAATGTTCTTGTAACGTTTCAAGCGAATGGTGTTCATACAAATATATTTTGGCAAATTATGGTCCACCTGTTCCGAAAATATAATATATCCTCATTTTTAGCATTCTGTGCCATATGAAATTCTGCTACTCTCTCTGTGGTTTTAGGATCACAGCAAAGCAGACTGTGTTATCAGCAAACTGCAGATTTATTCAAGTAAAAAAACTCATTTTGCCAAGCTCACCCTTTCTGCCTGTGATCATTTGAGGTGTTCAACAAGCCACTCGTAATCTCTCCCTCTCAAACTCTGTGTGTGGGAGCTAGGGTGAAAGAGACAAACAAATAGGTTGGGTCCTGGTCTGGTTTAGAGCTCACTCACACTTCATTACTCTCTCTCAATCTTTTTCTCTTTCTCTTGCTATGTGTTTCTTTCTGTCTGTTTCTCTTTATATGTCTATCTCTTTCTCTTTTCTTTTTCACACGCCTGCTCCTCTCACCTAGCGTGTGTGTGTGCGTGTGTGCGCATGTGTGTGTGTGTTTGTGTGTGTATTGGTGTGTATATGTGTTTCAATGGAGGGTCTCTTGGTTTGTTGTTTATGACTCTGGCCGTGACGGATGGAGAGAGAGAGTAATCTCTTAGGCTATGTCTGCTGCTCTATCTTATCCAAACATCCCCATTCCATCTTGCTCCAGGGCCCTAAAGGCCCACAGGAACCTTATTTATGGTGCTGCTGTATTTTTGTTCATAAAAATACAGGTTGTACCATTCACCAACATCAATCATAGACCTGTGGAGTCTGAGCCTTCCAAGGTTTTCATTTGCTACAGAGGCTTAATTATGTAGCTCACCTCCATTCAATGAAGCACTAACTAAAAATGCAGTTACAAGTGACAAGGGTTTTTTTTTTGGCCAAACACAACAATAGGTGAAGAACTCTGCAGGTGCACCATGTGGAACAATGCTGAGAGCCCAGGTCACAGTGCAGAAGATGATTGGTGTTGTGTAGCTGGGACTTCCCTCACTCTGCCTCCAGTACCATCATTTAGACATCACAGCAAATTTACTCTTAACTGATGTTGCTTTACTAACTCTAAGTTTTGAAAATGGCATTTTAGTGGTCTGAATTTACATATAAAATAAAAGAAGGACAGAAACTAATGCCAGAGGCTTTGCTTTTTGTCCTTCCTTTGAACATTTTTGTTTTTATGAATCACTGTATGATTCTCTGATATAATAATTCTTTAGTGAATCAAACACTAAGTCATATTCATGACTATAGACGTTAAATCTTATGTTTATGCATCACACTTGTGTTCACATATGTGATGTCCTGTTCCTGCACAGAAATCTGCTTACTGACTCGGGGCAGAAGAACAGCCAGTGTTAGGGCCGACACCTACTGCCGTTTGTACTCCCTGTCAGTGGACAACTTTAACGAGGTGCTGGAAGAGTACCCAATGATGCGCCGTGCCTTCGAGACCGTAGCCCTCGACCGCCTGGACCGCATTGGTGAGAGCTAACAGGCAGCTGTGTCATAACACCATGTAGACAAGTGCACAAGAATCAGTCAAAAACTGATCAGTGATATCTCTGCACCAAGTTCTTAGCTGGGGAGAGGGAATCATTGTGATCTTCTGAGAAAATGCGATGATTCCTGAATCGTGGCCCCAAATATTATCTTCTTCAGATCAGTGTGAAAGATTTTGATTCACCATCTGCCAATAGTTGGCAAACATCTACCTAAAGTGTTTTATTGATCATTGTACTTCACAGGAAAAAACTTTATATATTTTTAATTGACTAACAGGACATATTTTAAGGTATCTCTTCGTAGTCATGAATTTGTTAAGGTGGAGTCATAAAGGGCCATAAAATGAAAAATGCTCCAAGAATGATTGCCATATCACCAGGGTAGGGGTAAAGCCAAGGCCAAGGAACAGCGGTATTTTTAACAGAAATGTATGCATTTGTACTGTACTTCAGAATACTTGTTCGTCAGTCTATCAGTTCTAATAAAAAATTCATAATGATTCATAATGATTAATCAATATTATATATGAATATTGCATATTCCCAATATCTTCAAACTAGGTTAAACAAATGCTAAAGACTGTTGCTCATATATTGTCATCACAGGAAAGAGAAACTCAGTTCTCCAGCACAAAGTTCAGCGTGATCTCAACTCAGGTGTACTGAACTACCAGGAGAACGAGATCATCCAGCAGATTGTGCAGCACGACAGGGACATGGCTCACTGTGCCCACCTATTGCAGACATCTCCTCCAGCTCCGCATGCAGCCCCAGCTCCTTCTCACACCCCAGTCATCTGGGCTCCCCTCATCCAGGCTCCTCTGCAAGCTGCTGCTGCCACCACCTCTGTAGCTATTGCCCTTACCCGCCACCCGCACCTACCCCACACACTCTTCCGGCCTCCGGTGCCCTTGCTAGGCTCATTGAAAGACCCTCCTGGCCATCTCAAGAGGTACCCCGTGGGGACAGCAATTTCAGATGCCACTGCACTAGGTGGCTCATCTTCCGGGGCCAGCTCTCTACTCGGCTCCGGTGTGGAGACCCCTATTCTGGATTCACTCAGAGCCAGGAGTTCTGCGACAGGCTCCTCCTCTCACTTGCCTTTTGCCTCCGGTTCCCTGCTGTCTAACACAACAACCACTGTCACCACAATCACACCCAGCATCACTGAGGCCTCCATCTTATCTCACGGCCCCCACTCTGCCTACAGCTCTAAAAACTCCAGTGTGGCTCAACTCCATGCCCAGCCTCAACTTACGCAGACTTCCTTCTCCAATATTGCCGCACCATTACCTGGCTTCTTCCAGCAGGGGGCAGTAGGAGGAGAGGCGGCTCACTGTGCTATTCCCTCTGCGTCTACCATCACCCCTCTGATAGCCCATTCTATTAGCCCTATACTAACACAATTGCAGTCTGCTCAGTCCTATCCATTTCAGGCCAAGCGCAGTCAGGAGTTAAGCAAGCCAGTCAAGATTGCCAGTACTTCACCTTCTGCTGGCTCTCCACTTCACTCCAAGAACCTTTCAGAGCAGTCAGCCCAGAAGCCCTACACTCAGGATTCTCGAAGTTCCCTTCAATCTGATCCTCTCCCCCAACTTTTCCGTGAGCCATCTGCCCTGGCTTCGCTTGCCCAATATGGCTCTGGAAATGCGTCCCCATGTAGCACCCCGCCAGCCTGGAGCCCCAAGTCCCAGAGTCCCATGGTGAAGAGGAAGAGGATGCCCATGCACAGCAACCTCTCCAGCACCTCTGGATCCCAAAGCTCTCTCCTGTCCCCTCAGACCCTCTGTCCGCCACCTTTCCATTCACGAGAGAGAGGGGGATCCCTGGTTGATCTCCCCTCTCAGGATGTTAGCACCATTTCCATATCACTCCCTTCCCCTCGACCTCTTGAGAGACCCAAGATAATAACACAAGGCTCAAGCCAAGTCCCAGATCAGTCTCATTTAGTAACAGCATCCCGAACCAGCAGCCCTTCCCCCACACCTGTTACCAAACCCTATAGCTCAATACCAGGGCACGTGGCCTTGTCGAGACAGACTTCTAAAGTGTCTATAGCTCAGACTGGATCATCAAATGGCTCACCAAGCCCTGGTTCTCGAGACAGATCTTCTTCTGGGACACCAACCATACATCCTAAACTCCCATCAAACTTGTGAGACTGGATGGCACACCCTCATCTATTGTACAGACTATGTTTTGTATTATCTAGAAATATATATCAAAGAAAGTAACTTTTAATGCTGATGGCAGGATGTTTGCCTACCTGCATTTATAAAAGTGCAATGACTACTTTTCAACTAAAATAATGCCAAATGAAGGAACAGATAGTTGACTGATGATTGAATTAAACTGTATGGAAGTATGAGTTTGCAACTGGGTTGTTTATAAACATAATGTTTGACCTTGTCTTCCAAGTTCTTTTAGCAATTTTTGCAATACTAATGTCTGATGGCAAAGCTGAGTAGGGATATGCAACAAATAGCAGTTTCCAAATATTGAATCATTACAGTAATAACAGAATTATAGATGTTATTGTACCACTATAAAATGTGCTCCTTTTTAAGGAAGTGAATGTGCTTGGGAAGAGATGCAAACCCACAGCTTGCTCTTCATTATGTCATCTAGTGTGATAAAAGAACATGTGGTAAAGATCACATACACACATACATGTGCACACATGCAAACTTACACACACACACGTTTGTACCTAGTTCTTCTCATTATAATATTATCATAATTATGAGACAATGATCCTTCAACCAGATCCCCATCTGTACTTCCTTGTTGATCAAGGCGCACTGCTCAGTACCTATGGCCTTTCCTTTTTTTAACAAATCTGCCTTAGAGCCTGAAAGACCAGGGAATGATCCCCTCACTTCCATGACTAAAGAGCAAAGATAACGAATGTATTGCAATCATTTTGTATGTGCTCTGAATGTGTATTTGTGCAGTACTTAAGCAATAAAACTGTATGTTTGGTTTTGTACATGCACAGAGGTTTGTACATTACAGCTTTCTTCCTAGCAAACAAAAGATGTAGGTCCGTAAGGATTGTTACATATAATATGACATAAGGATTATTGCATATAATATGACAGTGATGTTGGCCCATTTGATATGCCAAAGCATTTCCTTTTTTGTGGCATGCAAAATATTTCGTATTTTGTATGACATTATATGCTCTCGAGCATGTTTTGGTTTAGGTAAGTGAACAGTATGTTTTTGTTTGCTTTGGTTTGGTAAACGAACATTATATTTCATATTTCTTTGTAAAGAAAGTACATCTCCCCTTATTAAGAGAAGGGGAGACATACTCTTCCTTTTGAGTATTACATAAACAAGTTAACAATGAGAAATCCCATGTATGGGTGAGTTTTTCAAAAACATTGTGATGCTAAGTATTATCTAAACTTGGTCCATAGCAGTACAAATTATCTTAATCTCCTTAAATCCAGGCTTATTATTTAGTAAATCATTTTAAGACATATTTAGTAATACTGTGAATTAATCAGCAATTATATTGAGATTAATTGGAAAGGTATGTAGTTACAAGAGTGACAATTAAAAATCTGGACTCACCGACAGGTCTGTAAGTGATAAAGGCACTTACAAAGCTCAATCCAGAACAGTTCAATGTAAAAACAGTATTTATATATTTATCTTCATATAATGTATGTATTTATTCACTTATTGTGGTTTTTTCACCCTGTGTTGTGAGCATAAGGTGTTTTATTGCGAGATCTCAAATTACTTTTACTTCATAAACTTATATTTCTTCTGAATTTTGTATTTGATAAATATATTACTGTAGTCATGCTATGATTACCTTTTACACTACCTCAAGTCCCCACATTTCAATCCTGATAACTACAAGGGAAATGCAAATGTAGGGCAGATACATAATACTGAATATTTATGATTTAACTATTCAAGAATCAATGAGCCTATGTCTTTACAAGGGAGTATAACTGCAATGTTACTCTCTTCAGACTATTGTCTGTGTGAGTGCACGTGTGTGTGTGTGTGTGTGTGTGTGTGTGTGTGTGTGTGTGTGTGTGTGTGCAGGCATTTTTGTCATGGTATTACACAACTGTTTGCATGCATTCTTTTTCATAAAAGTATAGCAGCATTAATGGCTGTTACCATTTTGTTTTTTATGTAGTTTTTTTCCACGGTATTTAACATTCAAAATGGTTATTCCAGTTAACTTTAAACAAGGTCAAGTGGAAGAAGACATTTATTTCAGAATTAATTTCTAAATTGTTGTGTTGGTTTGGCTTTTAATGGCCAATTGCAGTTTACATGTCACATAATAATGATTATACAATGTAATAGTCTAATATAATGATAAAAGTACAGTTTTTTTAACTTGACAGTTTATCAAAATTACAAATTTAATAACAGAATTGTACATGATTATACCATTCCTGGGCTAAAGTTATTTTAATTTATTTCAATTAACTGTATTGATAGTTTAAAAATAAATTTTTTTGTGTTCCAAACCATAGTCAGTTGTTAATTCTGTCTATCTATCTATCTATCTATCTATCTATCTATCTATCTATCTATCTATCTATCTATCTATCTATCTATCTATCTATTTATCTATCTATTTATCTATCTAGTCTTTCTCTGTCTTTCCTTGCCTCTCTCTTTCTCTGTCATCTTTGCATATCTGCTTTTATTATCAGTTTCTTTAAACTTTCACATATAAGGATGGAGCAGAAGGTCATGTCCTTGAGAATCCGATCCAGTGTTCTCTTTCACTTATTAGGTCTTTATTAAGGCTTGGGGCATGTTCTGGAGTATCTGACTCCTTCTGATGTTGGTCCAGTAGGGGATAGAGATAGCATCGGCCATTTCCCAGACACAGTGGAAGCAGAGCTGAATCAATCTCTCTCTATCTCTCAGTGCATACCCACGTACCAAGCTGACCGACTGACATGCTTGAACATTTAGTCTACACTTCACACCACAGCACCAGCAGTACGGTATCACTCATCAGTGAATGAGGTCCAAACTGGACCTTGTAAAGAAAGACACACTGAAGAAAGACACACAGCATTACTGAAAACATGGGTGAGAGTCTAAAACACAGACTCTTAATTCTATAGATACAGAGGTTTTTGATGTTTGTTATAACATGTTGTTTTTGAGTGATGTAGTTTATGTATATGTGTCACTGCATTAGCAGCTACCTTTTTTTGGATGAGAATCCTGCTTGAAAATAGGTCCCTTGCTGGAAGCATGGCAGTATAGTGCTAGCCAAGTTAAGCCTCAACCTATTTGCATACAAATTGACCAGCTGATCCCTGTTATCCTGACAATGCAGTCTGTGAACAAGCAAACGGCATTTTCTGCTAATTATGGCATGATCAAACATATCCATCTTATGACCGATATTCTCAAAGCACTGAGCATTTGGACTGCATTTGGACCCTCATCTGTTTCATGTCTGCATGAGTAGCCCTATGAATTGCTGGAGAATTCAGATGTCATTATTTTATTAGAGGTATCTGTGGAAGTTAGAAAAGTTGCATGAATGTTCCCAGTACTATTTAAAGTGATGTGAATATTAATGGGAAATGGGAGTGCTGACTCATTCTGCATCTGTACTGGCTACATGAATGCACACAAGAATGAGTTAAGAAAGTGTGCTTGACCCCTCACTTATATTTTCATTACATAATGCAAAATTGCAATGTGCAAAACTTGATATTTGAATAGACACAAATATATATGTTTATGGCTTAATACTGAAGTGGTGCATTATATCTTGTTCTCTAATTGCACACTGCCATCTAGTGTTCAGTTTTTCTTCACGCCTATTATAATTAAATGACTGTCTGTTAATGAATGACCTTTGCTAAGAATCTGCTATAAATTTTAAACTCTGTCTTGGAGGGTATAATGGTATGCATAAGGTGAAAGCTTAGTGTATAAGAGCCAAAGTAAAACACTTTCCTGAAAGCAGGGTTGCTATCTTAGTGCCAAGCAACACAGTCCAAAAACAGCAGTGTATTACAATACCTATCATTAATTTCATCTTGGATTATATTAACATAGCCAGACAAAGAGGAATTAGATGTCATGCATATGGGCTGATCTGTGTACGATTTAAGGAGTGACATTGAGCTCGTATGAATGTCAACAGTGTTTTTAAAATCTTCCACTAGATGGTGATAGTGAATGGTGTGAAATCAAATCTTTGTCCTATTCTCAAAGACCAGTCGCACTAGCTGTCTCAATGGCTGACTGCAGAGAGCTTCAGCCTCCTGTCGGAAGATGCTGTCATCATATATATATATATATATATATATAAAAAAAAAACCTGTTAGTTATTTCAGTGTTATTGCTGTTAGTTATTGCTGTTAGTTATTTCAGTGCAGCCTAAAAATGAACCTCACACATGTCAAGTCATCTTCAATTTATTGGATGAAAATGAACTGGATCCAGCATCAAAGGATTTGCACTGGCCAGACTCACGCCTTACCAGCCTGAGTCAGAGGTCAGTGCTAAGTGCTCAGTGTGCAGAGTGAGCAGTCTGAGAGCAAAAGAAGTGTGGAGGTGTCTTGTGCTTTTGATGTCCCCAAATCCCCCACCAAACCCTGGACTGTATTTGTTTTGTTGTTGTTGTTGTTGTTGTTGTTTTGTGTAAAGCCACTATAAAACAAAGGAGCCCTGAAAGCCAGAGCAAGCTGCTTCTAACCTTCATTATGATTCTTTAACAATGAGCCTCCCTATTGCACACAGCAGACTAAATAGACATTACCAAAATAGTATATGGATAATGAATATAACACTAGGAGAAACCAGGATTTGCGGGAATGATACACCAGGATGAACGTAGTGCTCTGAGAAATCAGCATGTGCGGGAATGACATAGTAGGATGAGGGGAATTGCGGCATATGGAGAAATAAGATCACAGTGTGAATAGGGTCATAATAGAGAAATAGGGTCGTCCTCTGGAAAAACTACTGGATGTCCAGGTTTTTGTTTGTATCTTGAATATATCTACATCTATCTATATCTGTATCATGATAAAGGAGGATAATGGCTAGGGACACAGTACAATTCAGTACAGCAGGGCTCAAGGCACCAGAACAACACGCATGGTGTTGGTGTAGCCCGAGCCAGGGCGCCAGCCAGTCACCACAATCGCTACATCACCGGTCTTGAAGAACTTCCGTGCTTTGCCTGAAGAATCAAACAAACAAAAGTGGATGGAAAGCATTTGGCATTTCGAGCACCAGAATCTAAGCACAACACACAGAGTTGCCAAAAGACAAAGTATAGCTATGTATGCAAAAACACCTATGAAAATACTGTCAAGGCTGCGTTTACATTTTTGATTCAAATTACAATAGCCTCCCTGTCTCTTTGAATGTCTCACATTCACAGACAGAAAAAGCTGCTTCTACAGTACCAGACTGACCACACTTTTCCAGACAATAGCAGCATGTGGCTCAGAGGCCTTGCACCCTCACCTATCTCGATGGCGAAGCAGACGCGCAGATCCACGTCTTCAGCCCACACGTCATTGGCAGGCTTGTTGTAGAGGATGGGAATGATACCGCGGTACAGATGGCACTGACGAGCCGTCTGCCCGTTACGGGTCACAGCTATGATGGGGGCGCGTGGCCTATACCTAGACAGCAGGTGAGCAGACCTGAAGAAACAGAGAGAGAGACAGACAGACAGAGAGCGAGAGAGACAAACAGAGAGACAGACAAACAGACTGAGATCCATGGTAAAGTCAAGCACAGGTCTTAAGACCTGCTGTTTAAATTTTAAAAAATGTTTATAGGTAACTGCTCTGTTGACTGTTTCACTGGTATGTGGTTCATTAGAGTATCTACATGAGCATCTGAATGTCCTTCACCAAGAAGACGTGACTGCACTGTACTGCAGCAGCTGAATGAGGAGTTTAAATTAGCCTGTAAAATGTCAGGGTTCAGACCAGCAAAGGTCAGGCTTAGCATGCAGGAGCACTGTTCGTACTGCCACGAACACAACCTACAGTATGTGTATGTGTGTGTATGTGTGTTTATTTGAGTCAGTGTACGGGGATGTGTTCTAACTTTTAAAATGAACCAAGTACAGTGTGTTTGTATGGGTTTATATGTAAATGGCATGTGTGTTGTGTCCTCCTCTCTACCTGCCAGATTTAGTGAGAACGATGATGGCACTGGCGCAGCACTTGAATGAGGCCTCCACAGCCCCGATGGCCACGGCCTCGCAGGGATCACGTGTCAGGTGGGAGGTACGGCGCAGCTCCTCAAACACCTGCCTGTGGAACATGGCTCCCTCAGCCTCGCGTGCAATCTGGACACACACACACAGACACACACACACACACACAATCACACACCAGGAGAAATAAGGAGATTAGAGCTGAATAATGTAAGCAGATTAACATAATGCTATATATTGCCAGTATTGTATACAGCTATAATTTTAACACAGGTACATAGGCAACCAGTATTATATCAATCAAATAAACACAGCTTTATCTGTAATGTAATATACCTAATATTTCCTTCCAGACTTGTACATGAACCTTGTTTTTATATGGCAAATAAAAGAAAGCCTATCATCAGATTCTGGGTTAAGTGCAAATTTACTAAAGTTGTATCAAATGATGATAAACCTTTGGCAGTGCAGCAGTGCTGTGAGTGAGGCTCCTCAAAAGAATGCGATATCAGTGCCAATACGGCCTAACAGGCAGTCTGAGTGCACGTCCAGTACGGCCTAACAGGCAGTCTGAGTGCATGTCCAGTATGGCCTAACAGGCAGTCTGCGTGCATGTTCCACACAACACAGAGCAAGGCTGATAAGAGGACCAGACACAGACACATATAAGGAAAGGCAAAACAGAGAGACACAGAACAAAATCTTAGGGACATGATCAGTTAGTAAATCATGAGCAATAAAATATTTATGACCTTTTTTAATAACCATTGCAGGCTGCAGGACATGCTGCTTCAGTCTTTTAGTTGTACACGCTTAAATGAACAAATATATGCAAAAGGTTAGATTTGTATAAGTGGCCCAAATTCACATACTAAAACATGTACCTTGTAAACAAACTATAAGAAACTATCATTGTAGCGTACCTGCTCAATAGGGTTGCACTCTAATTCATTATTGTAATATTGGCCTTTCCAGTATACTGCAGCATACTGCATGAAAAATAATCCTGCATGCAAAATCAAATCAAAACCCTAAATGTGTTACTGGGTAATAATCAATGTTTAATTATGTTCCTTCACAGGCTCTACATGACATTTTAGTGACATTAGATGAAACATGATTAAAAAATGCATGGTACCTCAGAACTACAATTTCAGAAATAATCGTATTAGAACAATCACTTGCAATCTATACTGTCCTAATACACAGGGTACCAAGAGCATTAGTACATTTATTGAGATGCAAGAACACTCCAGGCAGGAGGGGGCAGCATCACACTCACCCTATGCTGTGTCAGCACTGATTCCAGCGGGTACTCCCCTTTGGCTGTCTCTCCACTCAGCATGATGCAGTCAGCCCCATCCAGCACGGCATTGGCCACATCACTGCTCTCAGCACGAGTGGGGCGAGGCTTCTTAATCATACTCTCCAGCATCTGCCATTCACATGGGCAAAAGAGCAAATTAGAGGACAGAAAAAGCCAAATAAATTATTTTAAATAGTCTTTCTGAAATCATTCAGTAATTAAGTCTTACAGTTTGTATTTTTTCCTTTACCTGTGTAGCACAAATGATAGGTTTTCCAATCCTGTTGCAGCGGCCAATCATCATCTTCTGAGCCAGGAATACCTTTTCTGTTGGGATCTCGATGCCCATGTCGCCACGGGCAACCATGATACCATCACTGGCCTCCAGAATCTCATCAAATCTGGGCAAAGAGACAAAAGCAGTCAACTCAAATCAGCAAAATTAAAAGCAAAACTCTTTGTGTTCACTGTATTAATAATGTGATGCTCTCAGTGGAACAACAGCTAAGGCTCTAGACTCTTCTGAATACTCACTTGCGCACCCCCTCATGGTTCTCCAGCTTGCTAATGATCTTGATGTCTTTGCCCTTCTCTCCCAGAACCTTCCTAACCTCATGCACGTCAGAAGCCTTGCGAATGAAGGAGGCAAACACCATGTCCACTCCTTGCTCTACCCCAAACTGCAAGTCCTGGATGTCTTTCTCTGACACAGCGGGCAGGTCCACGCTAGCACCAGGAAGGTTCACACCCTTCTTACTGCCCAACATACCACCATTCTCAATCTCACAGTTCAAATAGTCGGCACCTGGTTCCAATCCAAAATGAAATGCATTAAATTTTGCCCCAAACAACACAGAAAACAAATCTTGCAAAACTAGAAACCAAGTTCAGCAATGTATATTTCCAAACACTATTTCAAGGATTTTCTTAGGGTCAAGATTATGGAAATATACAAATTACCTTCCTTAGACAGTTTAATGAGGGTCTGATTTATTTTAAACTGAAGTGGTTGCTGAAGCTTACCAATTTCCAGGACCTTTAGGGAAATGAGGCCATCATCAACATAGACCCTGCTGCCCTCCTGAACCGCTTTAGTGATGTTCTTGTAATCAAGCCATAAAGTTTTCTCATCACAGTTGTCCTTAAATTGGTCATCGAGTGTTATCTTGATTTTGTCCCCTTTGTTCAGCTTCACCTCCTCAGTGCCACTCTGGAGAAATGACCAACATAACAAGTACAGATATGAGACAAACACTGTGTGTTGATTCAGGTGAAAGGACTCCTTTGTGGTTTTATCAAAGTTTAGAAAATGTCCTGATTAAAGTGCATGACTTTCCCTTTTTACCCACCAAACAGTAGATGCTTGGCTGTTATTTTTTTGATTGTTTTAATTAGGTGACCTACAACAGCAAGTACTGAACCAGTTTGGATGGTCTCAGTTGTCGGCATATAGGTAGGTCAGTGGGAAGAACTTATTCTAATGGCTGGTAGTGAAGTTAACCTGCTAATATTTTAATACCATATGTAATCATAGGTGATATTTATGTAAAATGAGTGTCTTAATATTTTCATTTTAAAAGGTCTGTTGCTGTTTTACTCATTGAATTTTGTTTTAATTAAAGATTGGCTGTTTCCCATTTTTGAGAGGTCTGGTGGAGATCCAGTGTCTTGATTGTTGGATGGCTATAGTGTGGCCAACCTCTTAGCCCTTTACTTGACAATACATGTCATTTAAGTGTTTATTCATGACTAACCAACTGTGACATTATATATTTAAGTGTTTATTTATGACTAACCAACTGTGACATTAAATATTTTCTTAAATATTTAAACTATTTACAGTTTCCCAAGGTTCCCTGTACTGGTGTGCACGGTTGCTTGATTGAGTCTCACATTTTATTTAATATCACTTGTATTTTTTGCATGAGTACAGGCTCACTGACATGGTTGTTAGCTTCCTCCTATAGGAGACTCAGTTTTCCTTACCTTTCACCAGTGCACTACATTGTTGGTAGTTGCTTTAAGAGCTTCCAAAAGGTATCTGTGCACCTCACCCTGTACTTTTTATTCTTGACCTTGAATAAAATAGTTTTTTTTAGATAAAATCTTACCTTACAGGTGTATGTTTTCTTCTATGATAAATGTGATTTATATTTCACTTTACACGTCTTCTTTAAGTGCTCCTGTGGTGAGCTTATTCATTTAGCTTTAACATCTTTCCTGAGGTAAAAATCCCCAGGGCCGACGTCGACTCCGCCCATGTCCTATGAGTGACTGCGTGTATAGGTGTGTGTGTGTGTGTGTGTGTCTGTGGGCGTGTTGTATAAATGTTTGTCTCGTCACCGTTTCACCTGAGTCTCGTCTAGCGTATTTGTATATAACCGTGTATATGTCACTCCTCGTTTGTCGATCTTTGTCGAGTCTACTCGCTGTGAGGGCGCCTTGTCCGTTAAAAGTAATAAAACTGCGTTTCTGAAGTCAGCATCCCGCCTTGTTTTTGGTATCGTTACACCCAGGTGGCACAGCAAAGCAACAAAGTTGGTTTTCTCTTAGCCTCCTCAATTAAAGATTAAAGATCTATGATTTAAAAATGGAAATCATAAAACAAATGAAATTACATTGAGTGAGGCAGCAATTAATCATAATACAAAGAAAATTACATTTAGGCAGCAATTTTTCACAGTGGTAAGTGTGTGCTGGGTGAATAACACAGTTGCTTACGCCCTTGATCAGTCCAGTCCTGATCTCGGGACCTTTGGTGTCCAGTGCGATGCCTACAGGTCTGTATTCAAGGCTCCCAGGTCCGAAGCTCTCGGTAGCTTCTCGCACGTTCTTGATTGTTGTAGCATGGTACTAAGGGACAGGGAAGAAACAAGACTCTGAATCTACAGATTACCGCATTATACTGTGAAACCGAGTTTCCTACGATTACTTCAAAGTATATTTTAATTAGGAATACAACGCCTCGTGATGACCATATGCAAAGTTACACGTTTATTGGCATCTAATAGTCTCAAAGCTACTTAACATAGAACGCTAAACATCTTCAGTAGTTTCATACTGTATTCTGTATATGAGAGTACTCCTGTGTGTTTGATAGGTCCTCTCTGCTTCTTTTATTACACAGTCTATAAATAAACATCAGTGACCATTCTAAAGGTCCAAATTTAAAAAGGCATATTTGAATGTCACTATGAATACCGTGGTGTGTAATGTGATCTGGGCAGCTGTAATGTCTATGGCTTGACTGGCTGCACCCCTCATTTCCCAGTATCAGAGCTCAGGTTGAGACAAAGATCTAGGGCATGGCTCCTCTGCTATAATTAGCTTGGCCAGCTGACTTCCACACTACAAATATTTCTAAAATATTAAAACACAAAGCCACTATCGATGCCTATGCTTGTTTAACCTGTGAGGAATCACTGTAATCACCCTAGAAACCGGTGCTTTCCAAGACATTGAGGACATCTCTTGGAACAATATATTGTGCTTGCTGATTTTCCATTGAAAATCAGTAAACCTTTGACTTTTTTTTTACTGAGTTATACAGTTTTACAAAGTTATTTCTCACCATAAAGGCTTATGGTAAATGAACACATTTTCTTTCATTGGAAAATATTTTAGAAATATATTTTAGCTCTCCAGCTTGTTATGTTAATGCAAATATACGTATAGGATATACTAGGATACAGTCAATAGCACACAAATCTTAATACAACTTAAAATGCACCATCTATGTTTTAAATTACTTATAAATAACTTTTTTATTACACTTGGACAACAGGGCAAGATAATGCCATCTATCTAAATATAGGACCTAAAAATTAAATATCAAAGATATCACATGAAGATGTAAGGTCAAACTGATGTTATCAGGTGGCATGCAAAAGCCATGACTTTTAAAAGCAAGAGGTCAACAGATTAAACTAAAGTGCAAAGTCATTTCTGCTACACTACAGAGTAAAGGCACTAAGCAGTGGGTGAGTAACCAGATCAGCTTACAGACTTTTAGGGTGGAACAAAATATCGCTGTAAAGAAAGTTGTACTGTGGAGAGAAAACTCAACATAGTTGGTAGAGGCTTTCAAAAACAGACTGAAGTTGCCATATAAAAAACATGCTAGCATGCTTGCTAGCTAGTATCTTTCTACATTGCTTAAAAAGCCAGTGGTGTGGCTGCCTCTTTTAGGAACACTTGGTATTCTGGTACAGGGCAACTAGTGCGAATTTGCTGAGAGCAGCAACCTCGTGAGTTCCATGAGAGAAGTTCAAACGTGCGATGTTCATGCCGGCCTTTATCATCTCCTTCAGCTTCTCCACAGAGACGGAGGCGGGCCCTACAGCAGGACACAAGTCAAACATTTCAAGCTTGCTTTCAGCCTGTCAGAAGCTAAAACAAGTATGCAATGTTAATCAAACACCTGATACACAGAGAGCATGATGAGAAAAGATCCTGTTCAGAGATGAGACTGTCATCAATGGGTGTCTGAGGTGGGGATGAAGATGGGGAAGATGTCCACTGACCTATTGTGCAGACGATGCCAGTGTTGCGAGACACACTGGGCTCAGAGTCAATGTCCAGCAGGCACATATGGTCCAGGCAGGTGTCTGCCATGGCAGCTTGGAGCTGCTGGGCGGGGATGACAGAAGATCCCATATCCTTAGACATGACTGGAGCTGTGTCTGCTGGAAAACTACTGGAAAATATGGGTGAAGGAAAAGTAGACTATCAGGATACTACAATCAGCATAGTGGCATAAATAATGGGCATAATCAATGACTAAAACATGTCTAGAAAGTTAATAACAAATTGCCTCATAACTCCTGCTCTTGTTACTAGAGTATTTTTTATGCCAGGTGGCCCAGATCTTAAAGGAAACAATGATTCTACAGTAACAGATTCTCAAGAAGCTCAAACATGTGAAAAGTTTAACTGTGCTGCAGGGATTAAAACCTTTATATTCAAAAGGCATCAAAGACCAATAACAATTCAGCCAAAATAATAGCTTGTTGGGATGTTAAAAGCTAGTGTTGTTCTCATCTTATAATTAGTGCTGGAAATGCAGTTTGATTAAATGTTTCTAGGAAACTCTGATTACTGAGCCAAGATGAAAACCTGCCAAACCTTAAAGTGGAGTAACTACATTACATTTACATTTAAGGCATTTAGCAGAGTAACTAGATGCCAGCAGCAGTGCAATGTAAGCACTGTGAGACAAAGAAAAGAAGTGTGTTTAAATGCATAATTACACATAAACACACTCTCTCTCTCTCTCTCTCTCTCTCTCTCTCTCTCTCACGCACACACATACACACATACAAATTCACCACATAATAGTAAAAAAACAAAAAAATACTGATGCCAGTTCTCAAAGATCAATAGCCACATTTGAATGTATCAGAAAAGGTTAGACTAATCTTGGAGTTATTTGAGCAGTGTCTGCTGAGTGGTAAATGGAAATGTCACTTGTCATGGTCTGATATATAACAGCCTACATATCAGTGCCTATCATTCATAAGGTCAAAATGGTTTCTAATCTGCATACTTTTCAGTAGTATTTATACAACACATAAAAATGATAAATAAATAGTGCTAACAACACTAACAACAATCAACAACAACAATAATAACAATAATACCTATGTAGTATATTAATATATAAGTAGTTCTATATGTGGGCTAAAAACTCTCTTGTACTTTAACTTTTTAATTTAAACATTTAAATAAAATAATTAAAGTACAACTTTTTAAAAGAGTTTTTTACTGCTTACTACTCATTTAATGCCGTTAAACATGAACAGCATAAAACCAAAGCAGAAACGCATTAAAAAGATTCGCTAGGTCATACCGCAGCTAATAATTCTGTTCCATGCTATAGCACTGAATCGTATTCAGTAGTATGCTCAAATTACAACTATTAAATATTTGTAGAATACGATAACTTTGTCTAAATAGTTAAGTACATAGAGTCTGTCTAACACGTGCTAAATAATACAGGGTGTCACCTACCCACTCGCTGAACGATTCCAGAGGCCTGTGCGCCCTTCCTATGGGTGCCGTCCAAAATTAATCCTTGAAATAACCGGTACTACTTTTAAGAGGCACCACGTTGTATCCTTCCGAGACGGCTGAAAAGTACAGCGGAGCTCCTTGGCTACTCCAAAATCTGGGCAATACATTTCCCCCTGTACTATAGTACGTTCCTGTACTATAGTAATGCATTGCAAATTAGGTCATATTTTATGTATTTTTTGGAATGGTGACCAGTAATACTTAAGAATTGTAGTAAAAAAAAAGTAACATGTAATAATGAAGACTGAGATAATTCTCATTCTCTAATTGACAGTCTAATTGTTTAATTATTATTGTAAGAGTGGTTTTGATGAATGTCTATCAGTGTGTTTAAGATATTGCAAGTGAATTATAATGTGAACATTAATAATTGTATAATCACAGCCTGTGCAGCACAGGCTACAACTGGGATACTCACTATCTGCATATATTCAGCTCATGAACTAACAATAAACTCTTTATTTGTATTTTTGTATGTTGAGTTTTCTATGTCTGCATGAAACTTTCCAACTTTCACAATTAGAGTTTAGTGCTGAATTCATTGTTAATGTTTTTCAGGGTTTGAGTTTATTGGAATTTGAAAGAATTGGTGAATGTTTAGAAGTAGGATTTTTTGGAATTCTGTATCACTAACTGGTTTTTAATGTATGTTTCCCAAAATTACTAAGTTGTTTGTCTATATGTTTTCTTGTCAGTTTGGCTGCCAGATATGTTATTACATTTCAATCATATTGGACGACTTCTCAGATCAATGATCAATAACCTAACCACCTGCTCAGAAGACAGCAACAAATGTTACCACATCTGTAATGCTGAAAGGCAAAAAATGTCTTATCAGTCTGAAATGCCTTATCAGTAATCTAGTAATCAAAGCTGGAAAATGCACGATTCTAAGAATTGTCAAGAATCATAGTTCTAGTTCTAGTTCTAGAAGTTTATCACTGAAGCTATTTTTATACTTACCAGAAGTTCTTATGGGCCAGTGGCTCTTATAGACCAGTGGTTGCTGTTTCCAAAGCACATAGCCAGCTTTAGTTGATCCCTTTATGGACTGAATTAGCCTACAGTTTACTGAGCATGGGCAGCCCAGCTTTAGAAATACATCTTAAATGCTTAATATTATTCAAATACATCCATTAATTTTAGATACATTATATATAACTTTCATACTAAGGGTAGACTGATGTGTATTACTCTTATCTAAATATTACTGCTGACATTGGTAAGTGCTCCTGTAATATGGGTTGGTTTGTGTAGAAGTAAGTTCTGTTCTTTCTGTCTGCATAGTACACAAATAGTACACAAATTGTACACAAACTGTACACAAATTCACTGACACTGACAAAAACTTCACACAGAGAACTTTAATTTGTAAAAAGACACTGCTTTTTGTTGTTGTTTTTATTAACACTGCATTATTATTCAGTTTTTATGGCGGTGGTATGAGCTGAAGAAGGGTGGTTTGAGGATGGAGATGTGGTAGCATGTAAAAAAAATGTCTATATTTTTAAAAGAAATTACAAAGAAATCTAATTTATTAATGCTTGATAGAAAAATGAGCTCTCACTTGCTGTGGAGTTACCAATCTTTTGACATGTAGTCAGAATGAATATAGTATGCTACCACGCTCATGGGGTTCCTCATGAGTTTTCACTGATAGTTTAGGAGACTGCAATAATCTTTCTGTTGTATGTCATGCTTATCTGCATCTGAGTTTAATTTACACTGCAGAACTATGTACACTGGGCTTGGCAAACTTCTCGCAAATGGGATGAACAAGAAGGGCAGGAGAAATAAACTGGAGCTAATTCTATGAACAGAACTGTGAAGTGATATAAACCATGTGCCATATGTTAATCGGTTGTTGGTTTTTAAAATGTAAACATTTGTATGAAGTGAAATGAATGAGGATAGCTTGAGTGGGGCTTACACTGCCTCTTTGAGTAGGTTACTCGGGCTGGCTAGTACAAGCCATCATAGATCCACAGAAGAAGGTGATAAGTGAGGAGAGAATAAGAGACCAGGTAAGCAGGCTGAAGAAGCCAAGACCTGTGTTAACCTGTCTGTTTCTTAGAGTGTCTTAGAGAGGGCTGGAATGATGATGATTCAGGCAGTGAAGAGTTCTTCTCTAGGGTACAGTTAATCTTTCTATAGAAAAACATAAAGCACACACTAAGCCGTAATGTTTAGATGCACATAATCAGCGTTACTATTGCACATGTATGTTTTGAGGAGTTTGTTTGGAATACATTAAGGGTAAATAAAGAACAAGTAAACCAAATAATCAGTAAGTTAGTGTCTGTTCATCTTGAATGACTGTCTCAGGCAAGAATGATTATGTAAACCTTAGTGTGTTTTCACTCTTATGATTGAACAGTGTTTGAATTAAGACATGTGTGTGTGATGTGAAACCTTGTCTACACATGTATGAGGCTCCTGTGTGTGTTACCTGACCATAGAAATAAACCCACCTGTACATCCGATATTACAGAGCCACTTATCCATACTGAATACAGATTAAAACCAGCACCCGAAAGACCACAGGGAAGAACAGGAGCGACAATAACATTGGAGTGTACAATGATCCAGAAAACTAGTTCACAGACTATAAATTCGTATTTCCTGACTGAAGTATAACCGACTGAGAGCACAGCAGGATTAAGGCTGGAGGAATAACCACCAAGTACAGCCAGAAAAGCGGTAGACTCAACCAAAAATTTTTTTAAAAGATTAATGTATAGATGGCATTGCAGAAAACACAACTCAAGTTTTTCTCTGTTCAATATGCCTTTATTTCCATATTGAGTTGACCATGTTTTTTGTATGAGCAAAGTTGTGCAGTATTGTACCTCCGTTAGGATTCCATATAGCATTCCAGATTAAACAACATTAGGACAACATTCATACCTAATTTTAATCATGCTTTTTTCACTTAATGAACCACTCAGTGTCCTGCATGCAGGAGCTCAAGGGGGAGTTATTCACTTGTGCACCCGGTGGGAAGGTACACTGGTACATTTGATGGTTGTAAAACTAGTAAAGCTACTTTGGTATTATTCTGTACTTTGTAATAAAACTAAACATCACTTTATGAGGTAAACCTTGAAATTCTTCTTCCCTGACATTTACATGCTGCCTCTGCTGGTTCATCATTTCATACCTACATTCCATACCCACACCTACAGAGCCCAGATTTTATCATTTTGTAGCTGGCTTACTATTCTGGTACAGAAAATCGCTCTTGTGTATAAACCAGTGCAAACATGTATGAAGTAGACATTATATATGGGATTTGTATGGGAGTGTGGAAGTTCCTGGCTCCAGGTCCGTAGTGCAGTTCACCACCAGGAACTCATCAATCAGTCCTCCAGTGTAAGCATATATCGACTCTAGAGCATGAATTTCATGTGCAGGTAAAAAAATCCCCATGTAGTATATGCATTAGTAATTGATCATATGTGGCCTATGTACTGTACAAGTGTACTAAACTTTTTTTCTTGGACCAGATTTTAAAGTAAACAGAGCAGAGAATTCCCACCCTAAATGAGTACTGTGTGGTCTGTGATGAGCAGAATATATTTCAGAATGGCTACATGCCTAAAGTAACCATCCTCAAAGGTACCTAACATTTTACCTTGTTCTCTTGTATGCTGTACATTATTATACAGTACGTGTAGTTTTGCACTATGTATAATCTTACATTTTTGATTGTTGGAAATAATGTGATGAAAATGACTGTATGTTGACCTTTGGGCAAGTGGTTGATTGTGCAGAGCTGCCCTGGTGCTGTGCTGTAAAAGCATTATATTTGATCCCTGCCTATCTGTGGTTGATCCATTCAACCCCAAAGCTTTGGCCTTTATCCTTAAAGAATATGTACAATTTCCCCTGAAATCATGAGATTATGGCAACAGTTGTAACTGCATAATATTCATTTTAAAAATTGCTGTATATTCCCCTGCCTCTGTATCATACTTTGTTCTGCTCTTTGACAGAAAACAAGTCATGCCAGGCTGCAGAAAGCACTGGACAACATCTTGTCCATAGAAGAAATAGCATAAGAAAACAATGTAAAAAACAGTGTTTTCAGAATAATCCACTAAGAGATCCATTTTTTTAATTACACCTTCTCTATAGCAGTAGGCAGCATTCAGCTATAGATCCACCACTCTTACCACTTTTGTTTTACTGTCAGTTGATTGACATATTGGAGGAATGCACCTTTGTACATTTGTACAGACTTTTTTTCACTAGCCTCTTTCATTAGTGCATTGGTTTTGGCCAGAGGGCAGGTGATTTACCAGCAGGCAGGCAGGCATCTAAAAGTACAGTTTAAACTGATATTTATGCATTTATATAGTCAAGTTAAGTCAAAATGCATTTAGATAACGCTTTTTACAACATCTGTTGTCACAAAGCAGGTTTACAGATGTACGGGTCCAAGACCACAGTGAGCAAACCAAGTGTGGTTGCGGCAAGGAAAAACTCCTTGAGAGCAAGAGGAAGAAACCTTGAGAGGAACCAAGACTCAACAGTTGGGGCCCATCTTCTTCTGGCTGACCGTTGGGCAACACAGTAACAAGTACAAACAGTAAAGTCTATCCATTAGCAGCAATGAGTGATGTTCAGTTAGTGAGAATATACAGTATATACACATATTCACTATTCAGATATTGTGGTCAGTTAACAGTTAACACAGGACTAGCCAGAAAAGGATCAGTAGCTTATACATATCACTGCAGAGCTGGTGTACCTATTATATCAGCAGCTCAGTGTTTATTTACCATTGCCTTCTGTTATGAAACTATGACTGACATACTGCTGAATTGCTCTAAAGCCTGTCATGGTAATATTTCTCTCAGCTAATCAAGCTGCTCCAGCCATGACATCCTTCAGGTTTTTCACTGCAGTCTGGCTGAATAGACAGGGGAAGCGGCTCCATCCTTGATTAGTTTGCTTAGTGCAGATTTCACAATGGTCATTCTCCATCCAGCACCTGACACTGATGTCAGTTATGTTATAATAGGGTTACTTTCTATTTTTATCTATTTATTTTTTTGTGCAAGAGCTGTTTTTGAGATATTTATTTTTTAAGTAGTAGGTATATTTCATTATACAGTTGGGCTTGTTTCTAGAAATGGAGCAGGTAGACTGTTAAGGTTAGCACTAGGGACTGAATTGCTTTTTAAATAATTAATAGTGGTCTGTTTTATAATGTTTTCCAGTTGTTTTCCAGTAGCGGTGGGTTACATCTGTGCAGTGAACTTCATTATGTCTGTGCTATACAGATAAGAAAATGGTCAGGTAGGAGATGCCAGCACTGACACACAGGAGTCCTGAATTCAGACGGAGATCTTGCAGGTGACAGGGACACATTCAAGTTGAATGTGGTGCTCTAATATTGAAAAAAATATAGATTTGAATCTAAGAAGAAAAAAACACCAAACCATTAACATCCATCTGTTCAATGTTCCTAAATCACTACATGGTTGTGACACATGAAATAATTTTAATATGCTTTTTTTCTGTATAATTTTAATAAGTCTCTCTCTTCCACTCATATTTTAGAAAAGATTACTATTTCAACACAAAACACATTTTTGCGTATTTTATATGTTTACTGTTAAAATACAAGTAAAGCAAGTCCCTTACATCTTTTTAGCCACTAGGGGGCTCTGTTTGTAAGCAATGCACACATCGCTTTGTTCTGCACTTACATTTGTTTTGCCTGGTTCTGAGGAGCATGTCTCCACCGAGGATGCTAAGTAACCTAAGTGCTACATAAGATGTCAGCACAAATAGTGTGCTAAAGTTTATATTTTCAACACTGTTGTGATGTGCTGTGTTTTCTGGTCACTGCAGTCTGTGTATTTTGTTAGCAAATTGTGATGGGGCTTTGTGTCTCCTCATTATGAGTGACATGGTTTGAACTAAGTTTAGCTTCCCTGAGATGGAAAAATATAAACCAGCATTTCCCCACAAGATTTGCTTGTGCCTCCACCCCTCCAAGAACACCCACCCTTCCTGCCTGAGCCTATTCCACTACAATTTTCACAATATTTAACTGTTGCCCCTTATTCATTGCCAGTAAGGACCCTGTCTAAGTCCTTATTTTATATATATTATTTTATTATTGCTATTTTCTAAGTAATTCCCTGCACATTTTTCTGTCATGTTTGAAAATCAGGGCTAACCATTGCCATATTTTCCATGTCACCCAAAATATTTTTTCTGCATAATACAATACTGTGTTGCACCAAATATCTTAGAAATCTATTTTTACTTCATTGTTCACACAGCATTTATACAAGAAGCTTTGAGCCTGTGTGTGAGCAGTCTGTTAGATATCCATTGACAGCACAGGAATGGTGCCAAAACTCTTTATGCTGCCATAACTGTGACTAATGTGAATATAAACTGAATCCCTTGATGTCCTTTAATCAAATGTCAGATGTTAGTGTTGTTTTCCAGAGAGATGCTGCTAGAGGACTCAGCTAGCACAGTTAAGATTTATTATGTATAATTTACCCTGGATCATCAAAATAGTCATTTAACAGTATTGTTTGCAGCTTTGTGCCTCAAGTACGATTCTAGTTTTGTGTTTACTGTAAAAACACTCTTTAATTCCACTTCACTTTTACAAATCATAACTGAGAGTCTTAATTACTCTGGTGCACAACCATAGACCATATACAGTCAATTTGCACAGCATGGTTAATAGATGATATACAATGTTGGCCAACAAACAAACATCATACACATAGACGATTGGTCATACACACCTAGATGTATATGCCTATGGCCATACACACACAAACATAAAACCACATAGTGATCTAGGCTTTGTGGTCTAGATTGAAAGAGGCAGAGAGGAGGTTTTGCATTTTTGTTTGTTGTTTTTGTGTATTTGTGTTATTTCTTATGTTATTTCACATATGCACTAATTTCTTAATATTAAATAGAATATTTAATAGAATAGAATATTATTTGTTTTTACTGAAAATGTTTCTGTAAAACAAGTTAAAAGTAAAGTTCTACTTCGAAGATTAATAACATTATGCTAACACAATTTTGACTTCATTTCCATGGGGTACTGAAATCTGCCATGCTTCCCTTTGAGACCTAATTTCCTTTTAATCAAATTAATAAGACTTGTGGAGAAGCCTACCAGAGAGGACCTGTGGGAGAGCTTTGGTCGTCTGCCAGATAACAGCTGACTGTGTGCACTGTCTGTAGCACCTGATAACAAAATTGAAACAGTAGTTGTCAAAATAGATTGCTTTTAATAAGTTGCAGTGATGTTTTAGAAAAAAAAACGAGGTTTTGATGTTCCGCCTGCTTGTTATGAATACAAAGATTTATGTGCATGAATGTACACCAGCTTTATGTAGAGAAAGTCTAACAAATTTTATAATGTCTAATGTGTTAAGACAACAAGAGCATTGCAAAACCAGGGAATTAATGCTAACAGGAACATATGTGTGTACATGAAGGTAGCTTAGGCATTCCTCCTTCTAACTTCATTGTAACATTGTAACATTGGAAAAAAATTACTGTAAGAAAAAAGTAGCACATTATAGGTATATTGTCCATAAATGTTAAACGCTGCACCTTCATATTTGGCTACATGCTTGTGTGAACTCTTTATCAGTCTCACGTTTAACATTTACATAAACATAAATCTTCCTTCAGAACATAATGCTAGTTTATGAAGAAGGATCTTATTTGAAGGAATGTGGTACCTATCCCTTTAAGAGGTCCCAACGTTCCTCACAGCCAGTCAGATATAAGTTAGTTCCAACATAATGACAATTTGTTCTCTTAAATTTCTTACAGGCATTGAACACAAAGGATTAAATATTGGGTTGTCCTTCCTAATTCTAGCTTGTGGACTGTATGAGAACAGACTTGCTGTGACTTCATAGTCTTTGAAGAGAAAATTGTTTATACATAGAACGCTTTTGGGGAAGTATTCTCCTCACCTTCAAGACAATGCTGCCAGCTGTTACTGTCAAATGGAGAGGGGACTCGTGTCACTGAGCTGATTTCCACATGCACAGCACATGTTTTTGAAGGCTATGATTCTGCTGCAAACATGACTGTAAATCCAAGCACCTGCTCGACCAAGCCAGCACAAAGAGGATTCAAAAAAGTCTTGTACTGGAGAATCATGCCCATGCCCAATGCCAGGATTAGGATGTGGATTCCTAGAGATGTGTGTTAAAGAGGGTAATGTTAAAAATATTTTGGGCTTTGCTATGTCAGGGGGAAGAGCACTTGGTTCTAGTATCTCAGGTTATGTTTATTGGGATGGGTCAAGTCATCATTTTAGTGACCATTATCTGTGTTGAAATTATGAAATCAAAAATACAGGGGTTACATCAGGTGTCCAAGCTTCAGTACAGGGCAGTAAGAGAGGTGTGGGAGAGTCAGGAGAGTGAAAGGATTCATATGTCTGTTTATAAAAATGTCCCTTTGATTTGCATTCTCCTCTCCAAAGAGCCACTGGACCCCCAGGAGTTAGGATATCAGGCACCTAATGAGATTAGCTCCAGCTCTAAGGGAAAACGCAGAGATGCTATAGAGGTTTTGGGGAAAAGGTCTTTGAGTTCCTGCCCTCATGCAATGCTGTCTAGCACACAAAGAACTGCTCTAGGACAGGGTGAATATACAACTCTTTAATGTACAGTCCAATGTACAAGATAAAACATTGTGTCTAAAAGTTTGAGAGTGTCACGGTGGCCGTCTTTGCTTCTTCCCTTGTCCCGCGTCTGTGTGGGCGTGTCTGTGGAGGTGTGTTGTTGTGTCGTGGTTGTTGTGTGAGTGTGTGCGTCTGTGTGTACTTATGTGTGTGTTGTAGGCGTGTTGTTTGTCTGTTTCGTTTTCGTTATTCGTTTCACCTGTGTCTCGTCAAGCGTGTGCGTGTCACTATGTCTTTGTCGACGTGAAAGTCGCCGTGGGTGTCGTTAATCCTTCTACGTCGAAAGTCAAAATAAACAAGATAATAAATAGCTCTCTACCCTATCAGCGTTACAGATAGTAGTACGTTTGAGAGAAAATCTCCAGAGAACAACAGTAGTAGATTATACTGCTAACTAGAGTGTTTTAATTTGCATTGAGTGCTATGGTAGCAGCAGTGGAACAGCTCCCTAATAGTTAAGTAATTAATTTTAGTTGCAGTTTGACGATGGTGAATGTCCTATAAGATTCTTTACACTGCATACATCTAGAATAATTCGGAGCACGGGCAAGATCTTAATTTGGATCGTTGGAAGCATGAAGACATAGTGCTGCAGATGTTTCAGTTTGAAACATTTTCCATGGAAAAAAAGAACATGCTTAAGTCACAACGACATACACTCTGCTTATATCTCATAATAATGTTAAACAGCTTGGACAATAAAATATCAATAACATATGGTGCACAGTATAATTACTGAATGCATGATATGGGCAAGACGTGTATATGAACAGTGTGTATGCAAATGGTATATAAGCATAATTGTTGGACCACTGCTTTATCTATAATCTTAGATAAACATAATGGTTACAAGATCTTCATTAAACAAAGAGAAACATGCAATATTTAAAAATAATGGCATATCAGTAGTAGGCTAAGCATGACGATGGTACTGGACAATACTCACAAAAACAGCGACACAAAACCAAATTATCGGATATTATTTCAACGTCACAGGTACTCAACCATCTTTTCTCTTAATTTAGAACTCCAACAACATTCATGAAAATCTTCATGAAAGCACTTCATGTAGCACCTCTTCCTACGAGTTCCAAAATGCTAAAGTAATTTTCATCAACAATATGCTAATGAGACATCTTTACATACTATGTTACACTCAATCTCATACAGTGTAATTTTCTATCTTGTATTACTATCCCTGGTCTGATTATCAGCCCAGTGAAATGGAAGCTGTGCATACTCTGCCTTCCTTACTTTATGCACCACTTTATAAAACAGTAAAAATACATTTTCTTCATAATAACAGTTAATGAGATGGGATTACAAGAACTTTAAAAAGTTTATCATTTTAATTGCTTGACATCTCATTTTGTCTATCTATTCTATCTATCCACATCAGTGTAACAGTGAATGTTTACCATCCATTGTTACAGCTAAGCTACCAGTAACACCACTGTACATTGATCATTCTGCTCATACAGATGTTCTGAACTGCTTAGGATAGAGATTTCCTATGAGAAGTCTGATCATGGACTACTCTGAGATCTGGTACTTTGGCCCAAATGGCCCAAAAAAAATATCCGTTCATCCCTATAGGAAGCCCTAGAACTTTGGATATGATGATGAGAGAGACACCTACATCAAGGTTTGTAGATTGTCTGTGTATTGTTTGTGTAGTGTTTTTATATTGATTATGTCTGATAAATAGTTGAATAGCCTTTCTGTTTGGCCTGATTTCAGTTTTGATCCCAGTTGAAATGTGAAAGTGAAAATCCTGGATCATTTACAGAGGGAAGACCGCAATGACTCCTATAATATTATCCACATGAACGATTTCTTCCACTTCTGAAATCACCTCTGTATCACTTTTGATCTCCTAAGGTGAGTGAGTGCATGTGTGTGTGTTCGTATGTGTGCATCCTGAAATGGAGGCATGCGTGCACTAGTACATCGGGTGACCTGTGAGGATGAGAGCTTCATTTTCCTCCGATGGTAACTGACAAAAATACTAACTGATGTTCAGTGGCCTTTGGAGAGTGGTAGAGCAACATGCTGTGTGCTTTGAACATCACCTCAGAATTTTAACCCTCTAGTTGACATGCCTCTCTGTCCGCTCAGGCTGAACGTAAATAATCAAAAAGAAGAACCTCTTTGAGGGCTTAAGTGAGTCTGAGGGGCACCACTATGCTTGCCAGCTATTCAAGTACCTGCTCATGCTGTACAAGAAAAAGATCACAGTATCTTTAAACCTGTGAGTGCAGCAGCCATCTTGAGATGGGTTCAACTTGTGGGCAGAGTGGGCCTTGGGGAACGGATAAATTACATAGTGCTGCACTACATCTAATCAGCTGTACTAAAAAAATGAAAACTCACAAAGCAGATTGTGGATTAGAAATGTATTGATTCTTCAGTGTATATAAACTTTTAGTCATATTAGAGGCTCACTTGTTATTTTTGTCTACAAAGGACAACATCTTGTTGTCACAAAAAGGCAATGGCAGCATCAAGGTGATTGATTTGGATGCAGCTGTTATTAGCATTAGAGAGGTATGTAGAATTAACAATGTAAACCCATGTGCACGTGTGTTTTTGCCTTCGTGTATGTCTGAAATACATTAGATTTTGGTCATCCTTCCATTTCTCTTTTTCTCCTTTCTTTCCTCCTTCTGTACCTCTCGCTACATGTCTCTGTAGTGTACACAGCCATAGGTACTTAGTTACTCCATAGGTACTCTTCCATACTGCACCCCAAAGATGATCCTGTAATTGGACTACTGATATACTGATATACTCACACCTCACACAGTTTTGGAATCGCTCTGCATGCACAGCTAATAAACAATCAAATGTCCTGTTGCTCTGGAAACCTTGTGTACTTCGTATTCGATATTTTCAACATCTATATGTCTCTTACTACAGTATGCTGAAGTTATACAACCACGTGTGTTTGTGTGTATATATAGCGGCGAGTAGATGAGAAGGCACATGGCTCAATACATGAGCAGGGCCCAGAAAGGCACTGGCAAAAAATACCAGAGGAGCCAAGCACCAACTACTGCTGGATAAAACAGTCAATCATGACTGTAAAACCAGACAGGCCAACCTGTGCACTGCCTGGATTGATTACAAGCAAGCCTATGATTCAGTGCCCCACACATAGATCCTGGAATACTTGAGGTTGTATAACATCAACAAGACTCTAAGAATATTCATCAAGAACTATTCTGGAAAACAACCCTAGAGGCCAACTTCAGACCTATAGCACAGTGCTAGTGCAGGATTTACCAAGGAGATGCCCTGTCCCCACTCCAGTTCTGCATAGGCCTAAATCCCCTCAATGAAAACATCTCCAAGAGGAGCTATGAATAATGGCTGTGGAATAGAGCAACCGTCAGCCATCTCCTCTACATGGATGACATCAAACTGTATGCCAGGAGTAATTGAGACATTGACTTACTATTCCATCACACCAGGATATACAGCAGTGATATCAGAATCTCATTCTGACTGGATGAGTGTGGACAATTGGTTACAAAGAGAGGGAATGTAGCTAGAACGGAGGGGTTATGCTACCAGAAGGTAACATAACAGATGCTGATGGCAGCAAATGGGAATCTTGAAGAGGCCACTAGGAAAGCAGCTACAGCCAAATACCTACAAAGGGTGAGGCTAGTCCTGAAAAGTCAGCTGAATGGGAAGAACAAGATCTATGCTACTAACAACTACACACTACCAACCGTCAGATATTCCGGTGGAACAATTAACTGGCCAAAGGAGTAGATGGACATCAAGACAAGGATATTCCTCCCAGCAATCTGAGACTGTACACTAAGCAGAAGGAGGGGGGTGAGGACTAGTGAGCATCAAGGTCACTATCCAATATGAAACAACAAAGATCCTGGATTAAATCAGAAAGATGACCCCAAGTGATGACGTGCTTAGAGAGTATCTCAGACAGCAGAACCCAAGAAGGTTGGGAGTGTGGAAGAGCAGGAGCAATCATGGGAGGATAAACCCCTGCATGTATCACAAGCAAATAATAGAAGTTGCTTATATAGAAAAATCCCACCAAAGCTGGATTGAAAGAGAGCACAGAGGCACTAATCAAGGCAGCACAAAAAATTAGAAGTTCTAAATACAAGATCAGTAGTGGCTAGGATATACCACACCAGGCAAGACCCCAGATGCAGGCTGTGCAAAGATGCCCCTAAAACAATCCAGCACATAACAGTGGGATGAAAGATGCTAACAGAGCGAACACCATAACCAAACAGCTGGCATAGTATACAGAAATATCTGTGCTGAGCTTGGACTAGAAGTTCCAAAGTCTAAGTGGGTCACTCCCCCATAGGTGGTGGAGAATGACCAAGATAAGACCCTGTAGGACCAGATAGAGACATACAAAATGATAATGGCTAATCAACCGGACATAGTAGTGGTGAATAAACATCAGAGGAGGACCGTGTTGATAGATGTAGTGATCCCAAGTGGTTGCAACATCAGACACAAGGAACACAAGAAGCTCAAGAAATACCAAAGGCTGAAAAAGATGTGGAAGGTAAAGGCAACAGTGGTTCCCACAGTAGTTGAAGCATTAGGGGCTGTGACTCCCAAACTGAGGAGCCAGAAATTATGAGATTACATGCTGTGCAGACATACAGATTTCTACTTTTTTATTTTGATTTTTTCATTTACATTTTGGCACAGTATGACTTTTTACATTTTGGAATAGTCTATAGTCAGTTGAAATCATTCTCTTAGTTGCAGTGTAGAATCTGTTGTGTTAGCCATAGTTTTTTTCTTTTGTATTAGATTAGATGTCCTAGAGGCAGCCTTCTGGCTATGTGAATGTGGGATCTTCAGAGCATTGTTGGCTAATAGGAGCCCTGGCAAAGAAGCAAGATGTTGTACAATGTTTTGCCTGTAAATATAATCCAGACTCATATACTTAATACTTTCAAATCACAGAGAAACTATTTTCAACCATTTATTTCATGACTTGACAGAAAGATTGGGCAGCACAGATTAGGCAGTTAGAACCTATGACACTCAGCACTTGAGTCTTAGGACTTGAACCATCTGGGTGGAGTTTCCATGTTTCCCCATATTGTGTGGGTTTCTTTTGGGATCTCTGGTTTCCTCCCCATATGCCAAAAACATGGAGGTTTTGGCATAAATTGACTTCCCACTCAATTGTCATTGTGTTAATGATTGTGTTTGTGTGCCCAATGATGAGTATCCTAATAAAATAAAGTTGCTCTAGTTTGTGTGAATTAGTGTGTGACTGTATGCCCAGTTGTGGATGGTGCCCTCTGTCCCCTTCTGGGTGGTGCAGCTGGAACCAACCCTTTTAAATATTTAATATTCTCTCAAACATATTATCTTCTAGAATATTTTTAAACAAAATTTAATCCTGTAGAAAACGCTCAGCAGCACTTGCTGGCCTCTGGATATAGACATCTAGACATTGGTTTGGTAGCTACTTTTTTTCTGTTAATTCAGGATTTACAAAATCTGCATTCATTAGGCCATCGTAAAACCTAACGTGCAAGAAAAATTGGCTACCAAAATAAGCAATAAAATCTTTCTGTAGTTTTGAATTTGGAGGAGATTATCGCCCAGTGGGTTGCGTTTTCGTATACTCCTGTAATCAAAAACAATTAAATCAGCTCTCGGAATTTTACAGGAAAAAAATTTGAGTAGCCCACCTTTAAAAAGGTACGTCGAAATATTATCTGACAGATTTATCCTAGGCTATCAACAATTTTCAGTGCTGCGCAAGCGCGGAAACTAGGTTGCGTTATAGCACGACAGCTATCTACCAACACCGGCCTCCTGGGTTAAGAAGTGTTAGGTAGCTAGCTAGTCTGTCTTTTGAAGTCCTACATTATGTTCAGAGCTGCCCTGCGCCTCTCTGTCTCCGGTGCTCGGAGTTTAATACGATCACGACTTCAGTATACAGGTAATTAAAATATATCAGCTGATTTGATGTAGTGACCAAACTACTTTAAGATGATGCGCAAGATTATAAAATAGCTCACCGCTAGCAAGCTTCCTAGCAAAGATGGAGCTACAGTTCACAGTAGGTAGCTTGCTAGCTCGTCTTGGTTCTTAATAGCGTGACTTGAGACATTAATGTTTAAACAAAGCATTTACGGTTTTCTAAGCACACCGCACCATTTTTGAAATAACAATTTTGACAATTACTGTTTTAATCGGCGCTAAATGTTACGCTGTAGTTGGACTATGTCCTTGCAATGACCCAGCGACGATCTGAGGCCTAGGTTCTCTGCAGTATGAACAAGCTAGCATAGCAATTTTAGCTAGAAGTAATGTTAGCTAATACAAACACGCGTCTTGGATTTTTTTTTTAAACTTGGAATATAGTTTTACTTTATATAAGATCAGACCGCTACCTAAGTATTTCCTGTAACTAAACATCACCCTGATATAGCTTGAACATTGCTTGATATCCGGCTAGTTCGCGGACATATATGCCCTGCAGGCTAACTGCAAACATGGAAGCGCGTTTTGGTCTGAGACAAGGTACCTGACAGTTTTGCTGTGGCTAATGGCAGCTACTGTTACTAAGGTGAACACTGGGTGCCGCCATAAAATAGAATTCATACATGCATATTCTCAACTGTGCAGTACTACTAATAATATTAGAGTGAAGGCTAACAGTTGCCTCTTCCGGTACAAGGTTAATCTCGCGAGATAAACTTTATGATTCTATGGCTTTGCAGACACCTTCCTTTGGTTAGCCTAAGCATTGACGGTTCTGTCACGAATAGGCCCGTCTTTTCCACCTACTGAAACTGTCAGATGTAACGTTACTCTATGAAGCCCCAAGCCGCTGCTGGCAAGTGACATTGAATTAGAGTTCAAATCCCAGACATCGCTTCTGAGCTTGGCAAGGTATTCAGTGCCGTTACGTTGTTTGACATGTTTGCAGAGATTGTCCTAGTGGAAACATATTTACTTGTATGCTGTGATGCATATAGTTCATACAAGTTGCTTTCCATTTGGTACCAAATTTCCTTCATTCACAGCGAGTTGCACAGGTCTCAATCTAGCGTGTAGAGTGCAGCTCTGACACAAAACGTTTTACAGGCCGCACTAGTAAAGAAATGACAAGCAGTCTGTAACTCTATCAACTAATTACTAACAAGAGCAAGATTTTATTAATTAAGATATTAACTGGGAAATAAACATACCAAACCTCATGTTATGCTGAGATGTTGTAATATTATACAGTGCCATCTTTAAATGTGTATGGAGGGGTCATAATTAAACCAAACTATAGGTAATCTATCTTAATTCTAATATACTTCTGTGTGCTTTTCATTTATCACCACCACATGGAATATGTGTAGGGTGTTAATGAATGAGTAATTAAAGTTTTTTTCATCCCCTTAGCTCCTTTAGGTTCCCGCTGCTACTCGCATGGCAGCCAGGAGACAGACGAGGAGTTTGATGCTCGCTGGGTCACCTACTTCAGCAAAGCAGATATTGATGCTTGGGAGCTTAGGAGAGGTAGGCCATGAAGACTATAAACTATGTTCCTGTGAGACACCTGTGGTCAGAACATATCATCTAAAAACTGGGTCATTTAATTAAACTTGGAGTACATGGTTAACTTGCAGTGGGGGGTGTCGCTTGTCAGAGAGTATTGTTTAAAAATTCAGTCCTTTCAGAAAATGTACAGTGTTATAAAGGATTGTTTTCTTTTAAATATTTTGAACATTGACAGGCTTTTTTAAATTAGAGAACTTGGACTTCATGGATTTGATTTCTTTTTTTCCATCTCGTTCACATTGTCCAGACAATCCGATTTTAAAATTGTCCATCTGGAAGTAACGTAGTCTTTTAAAGTATGTTTTCTTCTATGGTGTTTGTGTATATTGTAACACATTTTTATTTGTTGAGCAAGTCAGTAATGGTAATTTTTAATAAATAAAGTTTATGCTCAGTTGCATATGTAAAAATACACTAAGACCTGTTTTTTCCCCAGGTGTAAACACGCTGATTGGCTATGACTTGGTACCTGAGCCTAAGATCCTGGAGGCAGCTTTGAGAGCCTGCCGGAGGTTAAATGACTTGGCCAGTGCCATCCGTATTCTTGAGGCAGTCAAGGTTAGTGGAACATGCTGAAACGATAAAGAATACATTTGGTTTCACTTCCAGTCCCTCTAATAATAATAATAATAATAATAATAATAATAATAATCTCCTTTTTTTTAGGTGTAATGCTAAAACACTGAAATCCTGATTTCTGTTAAACATTCCTTGAGTGTAATGACCAGTAATGTGGCATTTATTACAGGACAAAGCTGCCTCCCACAAAGAGATATACCCCTACGTTATCCAAGAACTTCGACCCACTCTCGACGAGCTGGGCATCTCAACACCTGAGGAACTGGGAATTGACAAAGCATAGATTTCTGCAATCATGGTGAGAACCCATACAAAATGTACACCGTGCGTATGGATTTTTTGCCTTCAGTTATTCATGTTTCATCATGTCAGTATTTCTCTTATTTTTTGACAGAGTTTTCCAAGGTACTGTTGCTGTTGCAGAGGGACTGAGTGGACCTCTGTACTTGAAGTCTTTGCTTCATGTCATGATGTGTGTTATATTTAATCTGCCTTTATTATGTTCTTTTGCTTGTAAAATATTGATGGACATAATAAAAAGCAAAATATCTTTACTGAATGTTTGTCTTTGTCATTTAAAATGTCTTGATTCCTAAACACTGTTGTCCATAAATTCACTTCACGGATTATGTGAGATAAATGACCTTTGTGCAACACCAGCGGTTTTCCCTGTCATGAAAATTAAATGAGTTAACATTCAGTACACTCGACCACCGCTAGGGGGCATTAAAGGAGTGGTTTGAACGTTATAGCTAAAACTACGATATAAACCTCGTAACTGAAATTTTCGTTCAAACGTCATCAGAATTAAAGTTCATGGAAGATAACAGTAAAGTAACATGGTTATAAAGAAAGTTTGTTGCATACGTCCAGCAACAGAAGTAAGCTGAAAATAGAACAACGTATCTGGAGGCATATCAGTTTGTTCTATAAATATTTTACTCGACAGTGGCGATCCAGAAACGTAGACCTACTTGTTGCTTTAGCCAACGGGGCGGGCTGTATATATACGTTGATGTGGGGTGGGGGTGGCTCTGGGTGGAGGAAAGTCGAGGGGAGTGGGAGTCCCCATGCGCGGCAGTTCGGGAGGTGAGGTGAGGCAGGCATTTCCCTTTGGCTGCCCCCTCCTCTTTTTTTAAGTCCCAACATCGATTTTTCCTGCGAACACCGAAGGGCTATTGAACTCTTATCGGGAGATATCAAACACACGGGTGGATGCAAGCATTCTTGGTACGTTATTCAAGCTCCAACAGCTTTGTGATAGAAAGGTCCATTTAGGAAAGAGGGATGGTGGACAATTCCAGTAGCAGCAAAGCGCAAATGGTGAGTGCTGGCAAACATCCATGTTGACCGTAGTCTGATTGATAACTACTGTAAAATATGATTACCAATCCTCCAGAGTCAAAAGGTCATTAACAGTTTATAAATGAAACCAGTAGTTTAAGTGCGTCGGCGTGCTTTTATTTCTTCCACAATTCGTTCTAATGACTATTTACTGATCTAGTTTTTATGTCGCTAAAATCCACATTGTACACGTCATGATTGCAAGAGTTTTGTCCCCCTCCACACCCCCGTTTTGTACACTTGAGGCAGATTTGTTGCTGTTGTTGCGAAATAACGTTATCATTTCGTTGTACATTGATTTTACGAAGTTCTAAAAGACTTTGTTAATTTGTTTCTAATGAAGTATATATCACTTCTGCTACCTCTTGGTTATCTGTCGTTCCTGTTTGTGGAGTTAGATTTAATTCTTGATTTGGAAGTACGAATTCTTTTGAGCAACCACATAACGAACAAAAATGCTATTATACTTAGACAAACGTGCTATTATATTTTTAAATCTCTGTAGTTTCAATAGTTAAATATTTTATGAATACAATAGATTTAACCCCGAATTAATTATTTAGCTCAATGTAAAGCGACACAGCTTGGCCGGAAATCCGGTCATCTTTGCGAAGTAAGCCCCCTTCGGGGTCAAAGGACATGTAGTTAGCTAGCAATGGCATGAAGGCAGTTTAGTGTTCGGTAGATATAATCTACAGTTTTTTTTTGTTTCAGCCATATCATAGTATAATAGTCATAGAGTTTTCAAGTCCTAATAATACGCCTGAACCACTTGACAAATTTTATGCAAAACTCACTTTAACTGCGCTTGAGAGTTGTACTGTACGCAAAACAGGTTAAACGTCAAATTTGTCACTGGAACAAAACGGAGAGAAAGCTAAATGAACTTCCTGAAGTAACATTCATATCATTTGCTTGTCTGCCCTTGTTATCTCAGGAGAGCAGCCTGACAGGAGCCTTCTCTCAGACAGCACTTGGTGGTGCAGCTGGTGTCAAACTAGAAGCAGTTATGGAGCAGCTTCAAAGGCAGCAGCAGGCCAAACTGGAGATGGAGCGAAAAGAGAGGCACCTGAGCGAGGCCCACCTTCTCTACGCACAGCAGTTAGCTGCTCAGCAAGCCATTATGGCTTCAGCCAGGGCCCGGGGAGCACCACTAACCCCTGACTATTTCAACATGAGCACTCGAGAATGGGCACCAAAGGGCAGCCAAGGACCCCAGAGTAGCAGGGTCTCCGCACAAAGCAGCGTGGACTTGGAGCGGGAGGAGGGAGAGGGGGGGATGGACAGAGGAAGGGCTTCTGCAGGAGAAGATGATGAAGATGATGAGATGATGGATGGTGAGGAAGGTAGTGAGGATGATGAAGGCGAGGGTTTGGAGTTTCTAAGGAAGCAGAGTCTCGCTCTTCAGCAGGCGGGCATGGGAGTGCCTCCATACCCATTCCCTGTTTACTCAGCCTCTCCCACAGCTGTGAAAAAAAGGGCGCGCTCGTCCCCACCTAACGTGAAGGATGAACCAGAAGGCAGCCCATCTCCTACAGAACAGCACTCGTTCAGCACGCCAAACGGCCTGACCGATTGGAGCTTTGAAGAGTCCCTCAAACAGGTTTGTGTTCGTATTAGTCTTGTTTTAAGGATGGTAACCGAGTTAATGATGAAGTGTCACAAGTGCAACTTCCTGCCGGCTTATGAGTCTAAAAAGGCAGACAAGCTTTATAGATTTAAATACTGTTATTATTCACTCTCGATTTTCAGATGTGGCATAAATGTTGGTTTGGGGGACAATGATTTGTAATTTTTTGTCGCAGTGTCCGTTAAAAGTGTCTGTTAAAACTATTCTTTAGTTTTCAGTAAGATGGCTTTAAACTTGTATCTCCTGGTTGGGTTAAATGTAGCATAGTCACACTAAATATAGTATCTAGTCAACCACAGTAGACATGTCAGAATCATATTCACAACATGATTCCATGTTATGAATTATGACCCCCACCTCTATAGTATAATTTATTTTCTTAGCATAATTTGTTCTCTCTGACTTTTCCATGTCAAATTTGTCCTCCTGAGAGCAAAAGCCATATGGGATCCCGATGATTCACATTGGTAATCAGGATCCTATTCAGTGTCATATGTTGACCTGTTTTGTTTCTAAATATTCTCTAAGTAGTATTCTGGCAGCCTGCCTGGTGGGCTGGGCATTTTGCTCTCTCTTTCCTTCATTCTCCCTTTTCTTCCTACGTTCTCACTTTCCTCTGTTGCTCCCAGCCCGTGGTGTTTTCTTGGAACAGACACTTGGCAGTATAATGCTGTCTTGGCATGTGTCCAGAGAGGCATGCCGTCAGGGCTGCCAGACACACGGCAGAGGTGTTGTGGGCACGTGCTTCTGACACAGCAGAGCAGCCACTTCATTTTGCATGTAGTAATGGGTTTGGAGAACCTGCCCTGCACTAATATTGGGACACTGTACCATTTAAAATGCTGAAGGTGCGAGACTACTACAGAACATGAAACGTATAAGCAAGTACTTGTTCTAACAGCGCTACTTTAGCACAGTTAACAGCTCTTAATGGCTGTTCAGTTAGGAATGCAGCATTCAAATTTTTGGACATTTAGGCTTTGTCATCATAGAAAAATGATTTTGATTACGTTTGTTTCTATGAATTCACTCCACTTCAAGGTAAGGTTTAGTGCGAATTATATACATTTGAATTGGAATTTGGCAGCACATTGAAAACCCTTGGATTCCTTCAGTTTTAATGACTGTTTTTAAGAAATATTTCTATTAAACTTAAATGTCTTCTACTGGCTCTAAATTTTTAATAATACACACTCTGTAATCAGTTACTTTTTTTAGATGAGCAGACGTCTGTGAAGCCACTATGGCGGAACATGAGGCCCCATGTGGATGATGGGCAGCACTCTGATGTTTGTCGTCACACCCATGTTAGCATGGATTTAGGGGCTAATGGTGTGTGTGTTTGAGCAATAAAATTGCACATGTGCTCTTAAAATATACCAGCTTGATGTGAGCTGTATTTTCTCTTCTTTGTCATTGAACAAGCTTCCATTGCTGTATTTGGATAAACACTTTTTAGCAATTGCTGCAAAGCCAAATGTTATAACCAGGTTGAATATAATGGGCATAGAAAAAGTAATCAATTTGGTATTCATGCCTGCTGAGTAAATGCATACAGAATTTTTAAATTGGGTTTTCTTGTATGAAAATATTGAAATGTTGCAACCAGTAATGCAAGTGTTTGTTATTATTTTCATGCTTTCCAACCTTAATTTTTTGTGCGTGTGGATTGGTTAGGGAATTGTATCTTTAGACTCAACATTGCAGGACTTTGTGGAAATCAGAGAGAGGGAGAGAGTCCTCTTTGTTAATACATGCTTTATAGAAGTACTTTACTACTGACATGGATGGGGGGGGATTTATTGTTGCCTAAGAATTTGGTTGAGTCTCTTTTTGTTTTGGTTTCTTTTTATCTTGCCTCTCTTTATGTCTGTTCTTTAGTATTTAATTATTCTCTGCTGTGGTAACAGTATCAGATTGCAGTGGTAAGGGGCGGGAGAGGGAAGGGACTTGTTTGATAGCACCATCTACACAAAAGAGAACAGATGCCCCAAATGGCATTTTCAAATGAGAGCGGGGGATGTTTTTTCTTCTTTTTTAAAGCCTTTTTCACTTAAATGTATAAGCCTCTGTCAATCAGTAAATACCTGAGTTAAATCACAGACACGCACTGATATCATGTTAATGGTTACATATCATTTTAGCTATTCGCATAATTCATTACTAACATTCATTAAAACAACTTCAGCCATGTTTTCTTCATAATCTCTATAGAGAATAAGTCACTGGTTTACTGAAGTCACGGGTTGTATATACTGCTCACGGAAGACCCATTTGTTAACAAGAGACTGGCTATGGCATTAGGCAACAGTAAGTACATTAAAGGCTGCATAATGACATTTTTTGTTGAACTTAACTTTATTATACACAGGACGCCTCAAGTGGTGTTATGTGAAATATAAAAATGATTAAATAAAGTTTCTTAGGGAGGAAGAAACTTTTTTCATCGTAACACTTTGATTTATGCGCAGACTACCTGATCAACTCCAAAAGCATATTGCGTCCTAACACACAGATGGGAAGTTTGTTCTTTTTCTTTGACTCAGACAATGAGCCTTTTGTGGCCTCTTGGCATACTGCACTAGCATGGTTAATGGAGGTTTAATCAGGCTCAGTGGACACTGGGCCACACATCTACGAGTTATAGTAAACCAGAGTTAGCTAGAACCATGTGGTGAGGAGTAGCCGACCAGATATAACTAGAATAATGTGAAGTGAGTTATAGGCAGCAAGACTTAACCAAAATAGTGTCAAAGGCATGATGGTGAGAATGGAATGTGTGAAATTCCACTTTGTGACTGTGGCAGTCAATGTCTTGCCTTTTTCACACAAGCTGTATGTAATATCAAGATGTTGTATTTATTTGTGTTATTTCGCATGAACCTTTTTTTCTCATTTCACCAAAGTAAGTTTACTATGTAGGGTCAGGTGGTTTTCTGCTTTTTCTGCGTTTAATATGGCTTTTATTGGGAAAGAGGGAACTGTGTTCTCATGGACAAAAGGTCCTTTCAACCCAAGGCATCGACAAGACGTTGCTGTGGTACCATGCCAGTCTTGTAGGGTGGTCAACTATTAAACTGTTTTGACATTGTTCAAGCCTAAGTGACTGGATGGCCAGTTCCAATAGTCCTTCTTTGGGTTAGAGAATGATCTTGTTTGTTGACTACTTTTGCATTATTTAACTGTCACCATGGCAACACAACAAGCCAGCTGGTAGCAATCAGTTCTTATTATATCGAGGTATAATGTTGCAGAGAAATGATTTGTCACATAAATTATCAGCCAGCTTAAGGCCTGGCACTTTGGCCATTGGCGTAAATGTCAGCCATGAAGATCATGTCATTAGTTTTATATTGCAGCTCACTGCACGTAACTGCACCCTTCATGTATTTTTGCATGATATAACCGCAGTTACAAATAATATAGAAATGGGGTCTGTGCAACTAAAATAAAGGTTTACATTTTTATTGCCTGAGTTTTCACATCACCTGGGCTCTGTGGCCCAGCTTGACCTAGTGGTATCATTAGGCATTATTGCTGGACAACTCTCTTGGGTCCTGCAATGATGTGATCCTTGTCATCGATGCAAAGTGCAGCCATCTGTGAGATGGATTAGAGCTTATTCGGTTTCCATAGTCTGTGTAGCACCTGTCACGAAAACTAGCTTTTCTGAAGTTTAACACTGCACGTTTTGGCCAAGAAGAGATTTTGTGTGAACTGGGCAATGGACAGTAGATGGTGGGTCTAAATGTCTCCTTTGAGAACAATGCAGCACTGTGGGTTGAATTCAAAGAGTCTTTGTCTTGGACTTTTTCAGTAGGGTAGCGTGAACTTTGGTTGGGAAGGAGCTCTGAAGCCAAAATCAGAGGTATTTGATAGTAAAAATCTTTAAAGGCTTCGAGTAAGTATGTGAGGTGTGGGAGGGGTATGGTGTCTGTCTAGATTGTCCAGCCCCACCCAGAGGAAACATTCCAAGTGGAATTAAGCGTTCCTTCTCTTGATATAGTGAGAATTCCCACCAGGGTCCTGTGTGTGAGCAATGAATAGAGGGAGTGGCTCTGCTGCAACCATCCTTTGATTTGTGACCTTCTCTAGTCAATTTCACTGGATGTAATAGAAGTAGTACTACAGGGGGGTGGTAATCGAAAAGAAAGGTGTATGGGAAGGAAAGGGGAGCTGCTTTTTATTTTTCTGTCCATTTCCTTTACCTCTCAGAAAGTCTAGAATGTCTGACCCCCACCCCCTACTCATCGCCTGTCCTGACCTGCCCGAGGTTATTTTCTTCCAAAAAGGTTTAAGATTCGCTCACATCTTCAGAAAAGTAATGTTTTGCTTGTATTTATAGCAAGCCATTTCTGAAGTTCTGCTTCAAAGTCAATATAGCTAGAAGATATTTGGGGTTTTTAATGTTATAAACAGGATTTGTGATTTGAGATAAATACACCTCTAAAGTAGGATGAACATGACTGTACATTTATATTGTACTACAATGCAAACTGTATTGCAGGCTTTAAAGAAACTGTAGCTTCTGTAGAAAACTGTAGCTTCTTACAACTGCAGCAGTTGTCACCATTTCCCAGAAGGAAAATACTTTATATAATTTAATTTTTTTTAATTAATTTATATAATTTTAAAAGCTTTTTTTAGGAGAAAAAAGCATCCTAATAATGGTACTCAACAGTGTGTCCATTTATTTAAAAGCCAGGCATGTAATGTAGCACCCACTCTGTGCACAGCCAGTGATGAGCCTCCCTCAAGGCCTGCTTATACTGCTTGGTTTTGGACAAGTAGCTACAGGCTCCTGAAGGGCCCTTTGTCTCAGGGGATGTCCTGCTATTTTGTGGAGGCAGAGTAATGTTTGGACTAAAAGGGTTTTACATATTATTACTATACAAAAAAAAAACACAGTATCTATTTACTGTGTGTGTGTGTGTGTGTGTGTGTGTGTGTGTGTGTGTGTGTGTGTGTGTGTGTGTGTGTACACACAAATAAGAATATAAAAAATGTATATATATTTTTACATTCTTATTTTCCCTGTTTAAATTTTCTTATATTACCTGTTCTCATTGACCTTATCAGATGTGGCAAATGCATTTACATCATACACTAATGGCTTTGCTTGTGATGGCAAGAGCGTACTGTAAAGGTGTGAAATGCATTTACATAATAATTTACATAATTTACATCATAATTTACAACATAATTTACATTGAATTCATTTACATCATACACTAATGGCTTTGCTTGTGATGGCAAGAGCCGACTGTAAAGATGTGAAATCCTGGCTTAAAAGTATCCTCTTTACACTCAGGTTTGCAGCACTGCAAAGAGCTGAATAAATAAGAAACTTTCAGCAGAGAACAATAAGGCCTGTTATTTGGTATGGATTTAAAATGACAGAACCCCTCCTGGAGTTGATTTCAGTGGTATATAGTATTGAGCAATTGATCCTCTATTGCAAACAAACAAGATAACAGCCCATCCGTATCCAGACTTTTAATGTTCTAATCTGAGCATGTGAAGATTTCTCTGTTGATTCTTGCAGCTTTTACCTTTAACAAAAAAAACTTAATATTTGGTAGTTGAACAACAAACTGAACATTTTGCAAAAATGAAAGATGCACATTGTTGATTAATGTAAGGTTTTTAAGCTCTAAGTAAAACTTTGACACCCACAGCCATTTCAAAACAAATTATTTTTCAAAAGCTGAAATATATTCATGCGAGTTCCTCCTATGAAAGTGTTTTTGACCCAGATTGTGGTTTTGCTGGAAACTCTGAGTGCTATATCGACCTTCCAAGCATACTGGCAGCCCCCCACTGTAAGTTCTCTGTTTCCTTTGAAACCTTTGAAGCCCCCTGTTGACTTTCACCTAAAAGGCAAACAAATGTGTTTGATTTTCAGTTTGTTAGTTTTTTTGTTAGTTTTTTTTTTTTTTTTTCGTGGAGAATCTCAACTATGTGGTCTTAACACAGCCTGCAGCTTTGAAGTTTTACTATTACTCACACACTCTCTCTTTATATATATATTATAACGTGTGTGTATATGTATATGTGTGTGTATATGT